>LPNX010882146.1:119180-139478 GCA_001517045.1 Pseudotsuga menziesii
TTTTTCTGGCACTTTTGGCAACTAAATCTTTGTTTCATTGTTCATTTATTTGGAAAAATGGTCCCTGTAGTAGTTCTATCCCCATTCTGCCTTTCACATCACTTACAATTTTTAATAACTTTGATTTGCTAACTAAGTGTTAATTTATGGTCCCATTTCTCTGTTCAAAGAAACAAATCCCATGTACTATAACTAACATAGATTCATTTTAAAATGGGGTCTACCAAATCTATGGAGATGCAAACCCTTATTTATAGTGGAAATGTTGAGGAAGTATGTAATGCAATGTTTATGATTTTAATTTATCTTATTTGTGTAGTAAATTATATATATGTAGATCCAAATATATTAATTTAAATGAAGTCGACATTTTATTTTTTATAATAATTATTATTTCTTATAAAAGACAAGTGTCAACTCTAAAATGAGCACTAGGTTTCTATTCAAGACAATAAATAATATTGAATATCGTTATCTCCCATTTTTATCGGTGCATTTCATAAAAATATTTATATCATAACAACAACATTAAATTGAATTAATATATTCCTATTCTGCAATTTAGACCAATTTAAATATATACTCATCCTTTATTTTTACTTTTAACTCTGTGACAACAGTTCCAGTACCCATTATGCTTTTCACATCACTTACAATATTTAAAATATTTCTTGTGTGTAGTGGTGACTGACAATTATGACTTACAAATTTATTGATTACAAATAATATAAAAAATAATATAAAATTTTAAAAATATTGTTTTAAACATCAATTTATAATGATAAAGTTATAATGTCTTTATTTAATAGTGACTCACAAAATTGAATATGTTCAATTCACATCATATATTTATATTATATTTTTAACCCATGCATATATAAGTGGTTCAGATTATATAATTTCATTGCATCACAGGTATTGGAGGACAATGAATCCACTTTTTTGATAAAAAATAAGAAATTTCAGCAAAGATTTCATTAACATTTATATGACCAACATTTAAAAGTAAGAAATCCCAGCAATAAAAAACTAAGATTTTATTAGCATTTATATGACCAACATTTAATGTTAAACTACATTTATATAATAAGCCTATTGTTTTTAGTTTTTTTTAAATCATATCCAAAACCAAGTTTAATCTTAAACTACATTTATATAATAACAAAACTATCATTTTCAATTATATATATATATATATATATATATCCAATAAAAAGTTTCATTATAAAACTGGTGACCAATCTTATAAATAAGCGAACACTATTTTGAATTACTTAATAAGAGTACCATCCCACCAGTTTAAGATTTATTTGAGTATATTATGATCCCTCAAATCTATCTTATTGTAACGTTCATATTGCAATCCCAAAATTGGAGGCACCAAAATGACTAGGGAGAAGGATAATTGAGTTTTTCACATGAAAGCTTACTATTGAAAATTAAATCCCTTAGCCATTGCTTAAATTAGTTAAACAATCAATTAATTAATCTTGACGGGTTAATTTCACCACCTCGAATTTATCATACCCTTCTTACAATCTCGAGATCAGGAATCAGAATCTGACACCATTTAAACGAAAAATAACAACAACCCTACCGACTTTCCCATCTAGGTGTCGGTGCGTCGAGAGTTTGAAGTTGACACTAGACAGACCACAACAATAACCCTCTCAACTTGTTGATCCTGACGTCTACAGGTCAGCATGACCAAACAACATACAAACAAAATACATGTGTATCTCGACATCGACACATTAGACCTTGGCAGTTGGCACTTACAAACACAAACTAAAAAATGACCTTCTAATCCCAACGTCGACACGTTGTACCTTGGAAGTTGGAACTGACATATAAAAACATCAACATTCAAATTCATCAATCCCTACTTTGGCACATCGACACTTGAAACATAGAAACAACAACTCCAATTTCAAGGTTAACACATTGTTGATCTAAGGAAATGGCTAAGGAAAAATGTTTCCCACCGAAATAACTTGCTCTTACATGCCTTCAATAGACAAAACTCAAATCGTTTTGTGGGTTGTTCAAGTAATTCTACCACAAAGTCTGGTCGTATATAGACCTTATGCTTCTCAGGCATGGAACTGACTAATGGGATTACAAACAATACTTTTAGTCTTGAATCTCATTCACATTCAATATTCATTCCTGTGACATGAAACGATAGACAATTCATCGTAAGCCAATATCTCATTGAGGGATGTCTTATAAATCCATACAATTCACATAAGCAATTGATTAATCAGGATTCCACCTATAACCATTTAAAGAGATAAATAGATCATATTCATGAGCATAAATTCTTCTACCAAATTTTGTAAATAAACACAGTAAAATACTCATCTAATTAAGAGGGCACTAACTTCAACATGACAAATTTCCACCCAAACATAGACATAGTCAACCCATCCATGCTTGAATGGGTCACCCCCAAGCTAAGTCCATGGTTACACAACTAGAGGTATTCTCAACAAATGAATAGAGTGTGTTCCTTCTCAACATATGCAACATTATCAAATAGAAATGTCTACATCTCAGTCATACATAAATCTTTTTAAATGAAACAAAAAAGCATTGATTTCTAGAAACATCGTTATGGATGCTGTTAGTGCCAGCAATTGTTCCCAAACTACAAGAGAACAAGCCGACATAATCTCATAAATCACAATAAAGTAAAATAGGGTTTTTAGGGTTTTCAAGGTTTTTTGGTTGAGTTGTTTGAAGACAAGAGGGCAAACATTCATAAAACCAAAGTAAACACTAAATCATGAGCATTGAATGGCTGAGATGCATAACATATAAACCATAATCCAACAGAAAATACAATACTAAATTTCACCCACAATTGGCAAGCATTCCAAGCATAAAAACATTAAACAAGAAATGCATATACCAGTTGAGTAATTAACACAAATTATAAATGAAACCAGTCAATAAATTGAAGGGCATATAGTGCATATATTTCATAATTCAGTCCTCAAAAACACATAAGAGTCTTTACTTAGATCATAAACCATCCTGATAGCATCCCCTTGTCAGCAAAAAATCGAACCCCTTGTCCTCTTTCAGACTTACATTTATCTTACTTTTCAAAATTAGTTGAATAACTGAAATCTAACTGTTTTTAAGACTACCTATCGAATAGTTCAATTTAAAACATATTTACAAAAAATAAAATAACTTTTCAAACTTAAATAATAACTAACTTTCTTGACTAACTTCACAAATCTTTAGCTGCTTCAGCTAGTAAAGCAATTCCTTCCAAAGCTTTAGCTTTCCTTCTTGCCTTCAATTGATCTGTCTCCATGTCTGCAATCCTCCTTGTTAGCTCTTCATTATGTTGTTGTAGGTCCTGGATGGTTTGCTTTAACTCTTTGAATTGACTTTTTGTTTGCCTTTTCCTTTTCAATGCTTCTTTTGAAACTGTGATCAACTCCTGGTAATGACTAATAACTTCCTCCAAATCTTCTCTAAGTCTCATGTTTGTTGTAATTAGCCCATCATTAGCTTCATGCATATACTCAATCTGATACTTGTATTGCTTAATACTTCTTTGTAGATTTTCTTTTTCCGAATCAATACATTTGTCTCTTGCTGTTGTTTGCATCCCTTCTGGTGTCCATGGGATTTTCATTTTCTTATAAATTTCCTCATCCTCTTCCATAAGTTCTGTGAAGGTCACAAGAAACCTTGGATGTTCTTCACTTTCAGCATTGCATGGAACTTCTCCTTCAACTATCTCCTTCTTCTATAAACAAGAACTCTTTGCCTCACTTTGTTGCTATTATTGAAACATTTGATTTCAAATCTCAAGAAATATATTAGAAATCTTGGTATCAGTCATGACAGTTTTTTCTTTTGATTCTATTGGATTTTTACCTTTATTACCATCTTCACCATCATCTAATTTGTCTTCAGATGATGAATCATCTATCACTGTAACTTTTTCTTTAGCCAATTTGGTATTCAACAACTTTTTCATGTTTAACCTAGGTTTATTCTTAGGTGTTGTTTTAGGTCTCCAAACTACATCAATCTCTCCCAACATCTTGAGAGTCTTTCCTTGATGAGTAATTGAAGCAAACTCAACCACCTTCATTTTCTTTCTTTTTGATAGTGCTTCCTCATCACAATGGGTGTGAATCTCTTGCTCATCATAAACCCTAGCTTCATTAGTAACAGGAATTTTATCATCATAAAATAAGTATTTTTCATCTTCCTCTGATAGTACTATAATCATTAGAGGAAATTTGGGGTCTAAAATGGGCCTTATAAGAAAACGTGCCAAAATAAGTTTTTTTGAGTTGGAATTCAAGAACCAATAGAATTTCAATAAAATAAGTCAACCATAATGGTTGAATTGACATATTTGTCATTAAAAAAAAACTACATTTTTTGTTCGTATTTTCGACATATCTCATTGTGTTTTTACTCAAATTTTGATCGGGAGAGCTCGTTGGATGCGGAATTTGATTCCGCATCCAACGAGTACCCACACTGCATACTTTTGACGGACCCCGCTACCCCAAAAACAAGAAATACCTGAAAAAATGTGACGATGACATCATCATCACGTTTTTTCAGGTATTTCTTATTTCTGGGGTGGCGGGGTTCATCAAAAGTATGCAGTGTGGGTACTCGTTGGATGCAGAATCAAATTCCGCATCCAATGAGCTATCCCGATCGAAATTTGAGTAAAAACACAAGGAGATATGTCGAAAATACGAACTCAAAAAGTAGTTTTTTTCTTTTTTCCTCCAAAAATAATCAATATTATTTTATTATTTTAACTATTATTTTATTATTTTAACTATTATTTTATTATTTTCCTTAGGAGGCCCATTTTAGACCCCAAAATTCCTCTAATGAGGGCTTTGCTTTTACACCTCAATATCTTCTTTTACATCTTGAATTGTTTCTGTAGGTACAACATCTACAATAGGCTCAGCTTCTTTAATTTCTGATTGTAAAGTCTTTCTCTCATTATCATTAACTCACTGTTCAAATTCAGAGTTTTTATTTTCCTAGTTTGAAGTTTCTTCTAATTAAACATTTTCTTCATCCTTGACTGTTACCTTTTTTCTAAGCTTCTTAATCAAAGTCTGCCATTTATCTATCTGTTTTCTCTGAGACTATTCCTCCTGATCAGTCTTGAATCCTGACCAAAATATGAAATGCTCGCAAGTCTTTTCCCTTTTCTGTAATACAATGCTTATGATGAGCTTAATGATTCCATGGTGAAAAACAGACTGCTTTGTATGATCTTGGTGCTCTCTCACCCTACATGACATCTTTTGTAGACTTTTCATAAAGAACAAAGGTAAGTTCATTTTAGACTCATCACTAAGATGTTGGAGAAACCTAAAGTGATATTTGAAAACAAAGGCATATCTACCTTCACAGGTAACATATCTCTGCAAGACTTTAATGGGCTCAATCCATTCAGGTTTAAAGTTTTGGATTGGAACACCTTTTCCTCAATCTACAATCATAGCAGGAAGCAAGTAGTTTTTAGCATTAAAGGTGAATGGAACCTTTTTAAACCATAACTCTCCCTCATCCAAGATCCCTATTTCCTCAGCTATTAATTCCTTAGTTAATTTGAACTTTAAGGTGTCAAAAGACACTATGTCTTTGTCTAGACATTGAGCAAATTTGTAATACACTTCTCGATGATAACCTTCAATTTTTTTAAAGAACATTAACCATTCTGCATTTGAAAACAACTGTGCACATTCTGGAAAATTATTCACCCAGCTTAAGTCTGAAGATTTTTCCTTGTTAGTTTTTCCACTCTTTCTCATATTTACTATGGTTAAACAGCTTCTGTCAATATACCACAATCTAAATGTCTTCAAATCTCAACAGACTCACCTAGAATATAGTACCGGTAACTCCAACAAGCTCTACTCTGAATTCCACTGTTTAAATGATGAATACTTTAAATGTATTGGTTAATAATTCATTATTCAACATGCATTAGGTGAAAAACTAGTATTCTGCATTCGAATTTGTCATTAGTGAGTTCTTTAGAAAATCCCCAAATTTAAAAACCCTGGCAATGGCATGCAGACTACCTGTTAAGATGACCAATTCGAGTGTTCGAATATGGTTATTTCAATGTTCAGGTGTCGAATTGCATGCTCCACCTGTCTCTAACTGCTTAGACCACTCCAGCCAGCTGCTGCTAAAAGCCCTAATTTCTTTTTCAGTTTCAAAATCCCAATTTCTCAGCACTATATTCTCATCACGATCTTCTTTTATTCTTCGTGTCCTTCATATAACAACGTAAGCCCAAATAGCTGTGTCTCATTATACTCTATTGTCATCATTATATCTGCTCTACATGAAACCGCCACGATCTCGCCCTTATGATGATATTCCACATGTTTCAGTGATTAAACTGTAGAAGACACGTATCAAATGCATCATACAATGTGATTAAGACCTCATGTGTGAGAATCCCGAAAAAATTGGACCAAAAAATGATGATTTTAGCTCGCGCAATTTTCTTGTAGTGCTCTAGTGCATCTATTTTTGTCTTGCGCTACAAGAAAGTCCAATTTAATGATTTCACAATATTGAGCTAATGATAAGAGTTGCACTTGGTTTAGGGGTCTAAATTTAACTTTTATGCTTTTTATAAAACTTTTCTAATCCATATATGCCTTATAAAAACCCTTCAATTATAAAATCAAAGAAAAACTTATAAAAATAAGCTAAGAAATAAAAAATCATGAGAATTAAAGGTTAAAATTAACATTATCCCTATCAACAAAATTTTCAAGAAACAAAAAGTAAAAGGAAGATTCAAAATATGAATAAAAGTATAAAAAACAATGGAAGACAAAAACATGACCTAACATCTGGCTCCTACTGCGGTATAAAGTCCTCCTTATGAGGCTTCAAGAACCTGTAGACCAGTGCCTTCTGTACTGCTATCTGCTAGTCTGCAAAATGTCCATTGGGTTATGGAGTCCTTATTCTGTTTACTCACACCGGTATATACAATGAAAAAATAGAATCCATTGCAAAAACTGTAAAAATGCTTGAGGAATCGTCCATTAACTGGATTTGACAATTCCTCACCCTCCAAGGTCTGTAGAACAAAAGTATTATTTTCCAAAAACTTCGATACTAGAAAAGGACCAAACCAAAGGTTATCAAACTTGTCATGTTTTCCTTTTTTCTCCTTCCTAGCATCCCATCTCAAAACCATGTCTCCTATTGAAAAAGTATTATCTTTGATTTTCTTGTCAAATCTTTCTTTAATCTTCAACTTGTATAACTGTGCCTTTTCTTCCACTTTTTCTTGATTCTACTACAACTCTATCATTGCATAAATTCTTCTCTGCATATCATTAGGTTCTTCCTGACAGTCCTGAAAAAAATTCATCATTGGGATACCCAACTGAACAGGAAAAACTGCATCTGTATCATATACTAATTGGAAAGGAGAAGTTACAATTGCTTGTTTGACTATTATTCTATCTACCCATAATGCATACTTTAGCATAGAATCCCATGATCTTTTATTATGCTTCAGCAATTTCCTGATACTCTGAATGATATTTTTATTTGAGGACTCAGCTAAACCATTACCTTGAGGATAGTAAGGGAATGAATGTTTCAACAGGATGCCATTCTTTTCACAAAATGCCCCCATAGCCTTAGACTTAAATGCTTTTGCATTATCAGTTAATATTCTCTGTGGACATCCGAATTTACTAAGAATATTTTCTTCAATAAAATCTATAATCACCTTATCTGTGGAATTCCTTGTGGGGATAGCTTCCACCCACTTAGTAAAGAAATATGTTGCAGTCAAAATCCACTTATGTTGTCCTGAGGAAGATGGATTTGTCTCTCCTATAAATTCCAGACCCCACTGCTGAAAAGGGGCATTTACTGCAATTGGTTTTAAAGGTAATGACAGCAACTTTTGTTTACCAGCAAATTTCTGACAAGGAATACATGCTCTTACCTGCTGATATACATCTACAAATAAAGAGGGCCAATAGTATCCAGCTCTTAGAATTGTATATGATGTTGCCTTCCAATACTTATGACCTCCACAAGAACCTTCATGAGATTCATAAATCACTCCTTCAAATTCAGGTTTATCTAAGAATCTAAGTAGAATAACCCCTGGATCTTTCCAAAATAGCTGTTGTTCTACCAAACAGTACTTAGTAGTTTTTAACTTCAAATACCTAGCAGCTTTTTTATCTAAGTATTTTGGACATTGCAAGTACAAAAGAAAATGTACAATGTCTGCATACCATGTAGATGCTGAATAGAAATCCATAATCTTCTCTTTCTCCAGCTCTGCTTGATTTTCTTCCTGTGTTGGTTGTTCTGCCATCAAATGAAATCCTAAAGCTTGGCAATTTGATTCAGCTAACAGCTTAGCTAAACCTTGTCCCTTTACTAGCTTTGTAAATCTGATATCCACATCATACTCCATGATTTTAGCAATCCACTTTCCTCTTTTTCCCTCACTGTCAGGCTGAGTCAAAACATATTTTATGGAAGCATTAGGCACATATGCAATAACTTTGGACTGCAAAACATAGATTCTTAAAAATTTCCAAGCTTTTACCAAAGAGTAAGCCTGTTTTTCTAAAATGTTGTATTTTAATTCAGAATCTCTAAGAGTTTTGCGGAAGAATGCAATAGGTTGTTCAAGACCATCCTTATTCTTCTGTAATAAAACAACAACCAATGTATCTTCAGATGCAAAAGAAAAGGTTAGAAATTCCTTTGTAAAATCTGGACCTACTAATACTGGAGCTTCAGTAAGAGCCATCTTAATTTTTTCAAAAGAATTCTTTGCTTCTGCAGTCCATTTGACTTCTTGATCCTTCTTCAGCATGGTTGTAATCTGTTTTATAGTCTCAACAAAATTTGGTATAAACCAACGCAGAAAATTGATTTTACCAATGAAAGATTGTACATCTTTTTTGCTCCTGGGTAGACTTATTTTCAGTATTGCTTTCACCCTTTCCGTATCAATCCTTATGCCATCAGCTGAAACTAAATGACCCAATAATTTACCTTCCTGCATAGCAAAATGTGAGTTCTTTGGATTAAGAGACAAACCGTATTTTCTGCATTTCAGAAAAGTTTGTTTCAAATGTTTTAGATGTTCATCATCCAATTGTGAAAATACTGTAATATCATCTAAGTAAATCACTACAAACTTGTCTCTTTCCCCAACAAAGGCTATATCCATAGCTCTTTGAAAATTTGCTCCAGCATTCATTAATCCAAAAGGCATTTTATCATACATGAAGGTTCCCCAAGGAGTAGTAAAAGTTGTTTTCTCTCTATCATCAAGATGCATGGCAATTTTATTATATCCTGAAAACCATAGAATTACTTTGTGCCCCAACAACCTTCTGCAATATTTGTTCTATTTTAGGCAAAGGATAATTATCCTTTAATGCAGACCTATTCAGATTTCTAAAGTCAACACACAGTCTGATTTCTCCATTCTTTTTTCCAACAGGAACTAAATTTGCAACCCATAAAGAATACCTAAGAGGAACAATGATCTTGGCATCTAAT
This sequence comes from Pseudotsuga menziesii, assembly GCA_001517045.1. Classification (NCBI taxonomy): domain Eukaryota; kingdom Viridiplantae; phylum Streptophyta; class Pinopsida; order Pinales; family Pinaceae; genus Pseudotsuga; species Pseudotsuga menziesii. The sequence continues at coordinate 128,772 of LPNX010882146.1, forward strand.
AACTTCTTCACTTCTTTTTCAATAACAGGAAACAAAGCTGTATTTATCCTCCTTAATTTTTGTCGGAAAGGTTTAACATTTGGTTTTAAAGGTATTTTGTGTTGTATAATCCCAGTATCATATGTCTTCAAATCTTCATAAGACCACGCAAAAACATCAACGTACTCCTTTAACAACCTAATGTACCTATTTCTCTGTTCTGCTGTGAGTGCTTTTGAAATTTTCACCATTCTAGGATGTTCTGGAGTACCAATATTACAGTCCACCACATTTTATTCCAAAGACTGTACAACAGGTTTTAAAAGTGTATCATCTTTTGAAAATATTCTTTCTAGTGGCACCAAACCTTTAGGAATGAAATTACCTTTAAGTTCAATAATCTTGTGGCCAGCAATCTCATTTTCAGCAATATCTTCAGAATATTCAACCTCATCATCTTCTTCTTGATCAATCAGGGAATTGGAAAACTCATTCGTCAGCTCTAAAAATCTTTTTATTTCAATGTCATCTTCAAAAACTTTCCACTGCATTACATTATCAGGCACAGAAGGTCTGTACCTAACCTCAATAGGATACTTTAGCTGTGTTGTTTTGGGGATCCTAAAATGTGTGGCTACTAAGGCTAGAGAATTAGCAGTCTGATTATGGTCCCTAGGAATATATGTAATGTTAAAAGCCACAAAATAATTGTCTATCATATCCCATACCTCATTACGGTAGACTTTCAACAAATCTTGTTTCACTTGATAGTTGTTCCTCACCTGCTGAACAACCAACTCAAAGTCGCCATATATAGAAATCTGTTGAATGCCTAAATATTTGGCAGCTTTCAAACCTAATAACAAAGCTTCATATTCTACAGTATTATTGGTGGTAATAAACTCTAATTTATACATCAGCTTCATTGTTTCACCACCAAGAGATATTAAAATAACCCCTGCTCCAACACCTTCCTTACAAGATGATCCATCAAAGTATAATGGCCAAAGTTCATCTTCTTGTTCCCTAATGCATTTAACTGGATTTTCCTTTTCAACCTGTAACAAACCAGTAGTATTATCATCATCACTAAAATGTAACATACAAGTACCCAAACCCTTATCAACAACATAGAGGGGATGATTTGTAGGGTTCTTGTCATCTGTCACAATATATGCAAATTGTAGTTCTCTGTACAACCTTCTATTTTCTCCTCCAAATATAGGAATAGTAGCATATGTTAAATCCATTTGTAAAGTTCCACCCACTTTCTTTGCCCAAGATCTAGAGAGAAGTAATCCAAATTTAGGTGTAATGTCTGCTACTACCACGTCCATAATCACACTCTTCATTGGTAACTAAGCCAAACTGACAACCATATCTTTAATTACTCCCAAACATTTTACAACTCGTGAATCAAAAGCATACAAATCATGATAAGGTTTTGTTATACTCAAAACTAGAGCCTCCATGATAGCCTTTGGCATTAGGTTGTGTGATGCTCCTGAATCCAAAAGACAGTTATGTATCATTTGTTCATGAATAGTCAGTGTGATGTAGAATGAAGGTGATGCACCTGCTTCATTCTCAGTCTTTTCAGCTAAAGCTGATCCAATAAAGATTTTAGTATTTTCTTCTTGTAAATTCACTGTATCAGAAAGAGGTTGATTGTTTGCTGAACCAATCATTTTAAGAACTGAATCTTTGTAAGAAGGATTCTTCATTAATTCAGTAAAAGGCATAGGAATCTTAAATTTTCCTAATTCATTTTCCAGATTAAAATTCTGCACACTTTTGTTTACCTCCTCAACCTCCACATTTTTCTTTTGTTTATCCTGAATTTGTTTTTTCTCTAACATAGGATCAGATTGTTGTTTAATAGGTACAACTACCTTTTTATTTGGATTTTGAACTACTTGCTTTGGACCTGACCTCAAATTCAAAGTTTTCTTTGGCTCAGTCTAATTTACATCAGCAGTTATAGTAGTCATTTCAATATTTAAATCATTTTCTGCTTCAAACATATCAGCATCATAGTATTCTGAATTTAAAAACTCTTCTTCAGTAACAAAACCCTCAGTTAACTTCTCTCCAAAATAATTCATATCCTGGTCTGTATCTTCAAATAACACTTCCTATTCAATTTCTTCTTCATCAACAACAGTATTCTAAAGAGGGATGATACTCCTTGATCCTCAATTTCTCTCCTTTCTCGTTGTATATCATTGTTTCTTCTTTCTCTAGGTATGAAACGAGGTGCAAACTGTCTTCTGAATTGGTTTTGATTGTTAGGGTTTCTCTCACCCTCTTGAACACGTTTGTTTGAATTCTTTTCTAGTTCCAACTTGTTTAATTTTGCAGTCAATATCTTAACTAGCTTGGCCATCTCATCAATTTTACCTTGTGCAAAGTGGGATGTCGAAACCCCTGGAGCTATTTCCTTCTTACCCTTGCTGTCATATATCTGCTGAGCTGTATTTCCCTTCAATCTATTAGAAGCCAATATATTAGACTCCACCTCTAATGCTGCATCCTGCATGTTCAGTAAAGAAACAGGTCTTCTTTCTTTTAGAAGTAAGGAAAATTCATGATCAAAATCATTTTCATATGTGAGTTTTGCAGATGTTTCTGAAGGTTTTATCTCTGCAAGAATTTTGCCATACATTTTATTGAATCTTTTCAAAAAATAAGCTATGGTTTCATCCTTGTTTCTCCTAAGGGCTCCAAATTCAGTTATATAATAGGTATGATCCTTGGTATCACCCCATTGTCTCATGAAAAGTTCTTGAAGCTCCTCTATAATAGTGATAGAATGTGCAAGTAACTCCCTAAACCATTTTCTGACATCTCCATCAAGGCTCTGTACAAACATCCTCATCCATACATCCTTAGCTTCAATATTCTAATTATCAGCATAACTGAGAAAGGATTCCCAGTGCTCCTCGGCTGTAGTTTCACCCTATTCATTAAACCTAGGCAGGTATTTCTGATAATCACCTCCAGGAAGTGCATTCAAAGACTGAGGAAAAAATAAAGGTGCATACCTAGCTACAACCATTCGGTCTATCATATCTAATGGTTGATTTTGGGTTGCCATTTTTAGGTTGGCTAGCTTTGGTGATGGAAAGACTTGACTGGAACTTGGCTGAAATGGATTTTTACCAACTTTTAAATGAAATAGAGGAATTTTACCAGGATATATTGTCTTTTCTTTCTTGAAGGATTGAGGATCAGTGAAAACTTGAAAATTACTGACAGGAATTATAGGCTTCAATCAAGGTGAAGTTTCTTCTTCTCTTTTCAAATCGAATAAAGGTGATGTAATATCTAACTGATCATGGTTACATAGGGCTGGTGATGACTGAGACCTTCTAATTCTTCTAGCTATTTTCAGTATCTATTCTGTGTCTGAAACACCCAACTGCAAAGGTGAACTAGGTCTGTTTCTTATTCCAACTCCCCTAGTAGCCACTGTGAAAAACTGGTGAAAAGTAGTCTTTAAGATTTGTTGGTTTAAGTTCACCTCTTAAAACCAGTGCAATGATAATTAACCCAGGGAAAAATAGGTTTTCAACTTCGTTCCCTAGCAACGGTGCCAAAGATGTTAGTGCCAGAAATTGTTCCTAGACTACAAGAGAACAAGCCAAGACAATCTCAATAATCACAATAAAGTAAAATAGGGTTTTTAGGGTTTTCAAGGTTTTTTGGTTGAGTAGTTTGAAGACAAGAGGGAAAACATTCATAAAACCAAATTAAACACTAAATCATGAGCATTGAATGGCTGAGATCCATAACATATAAACCATAATCCAACAGAAAACACAATATTGAATTTCACCCACAGTTGGCAATCATTCCAAGCATAAAAACATTAAACAAGAAATGAATATACCAGCTGAGTAATTAACACAAATTATAAATGAAACTAGTCAATAAACTAAAGGGCATATAGTGGATATATTTCATAATTCAGTCCTAAAAAACACATAAGAGTCCTTACTTAGCTCATAAACCAGCGTGATAGCCTCCCCTTGTAAGCAAAAAATCGAACCCCTTGTCCTCTTTCAGACTTACATTTATCTTACTTTTCAAAATCAGTTGAATAATTGAACTCTAACTATTTTTAAGACTACCTATTGAATAGTTCAATTTAAAACATATTTACAGAAAATAAAATAACTTTTCAAACTTAACTAATAACTAACTTTCTTGACTAACTCCACAAATCTTTAGCTGCTTCAGCTAGTAAAGAAATTCCTTCCAAAGCTTGAGCTTTCCTTCTTGCCTTCAATTGATATGTCTCCATGTCTACAATCCTCCTTGTTAGCTCTTCATTATGCTATTGCAGATCCTGGATGGTTTGCCTTAACTCTGTGAATTGACTTTCTGTTTTCCTTTTCCTTTTCAATGCTTCTCTTGAAACTGTGATCAACTCTTAGTAATGACTATTAACTTCCTCCAAATCTTCTCTAAGTCTCCTATTTGTTGTAACTAGCCCATCATTAGCTTCATGCATATACTCAATCTGATACTTGTATTGATTAATATTTCTTTGTAGATTTTCTTTTTTCAAATCAATACATTTGTCTCCTGCTGTTGTTTGCATCCCTTCTGGTGTCCATGGGATTTTTAGTTTCTTATAAATTTCCTCATCCTCTTCCATAAGCTCTGTGGAGGTCACAGGAAACCTTGGATGTCCTTCACTTTCAGCATTGCATGGAACTTCTCCTTCAACTATCTCCTTCTTCTCTAAACAAGAACTCTTTGCCTCACTTTGTTGTTGTTCTTGAAACATTTGATTTCGAATCTCCAGAAATATATCAGAAATCTTGCTATCTGTCATGACAGATTTTCCTTTTGATTCTATTGGATTTTTACCTTTATTACAATCTTCACAATGAAATTGAGGTGTTATTACTCATAATTACTTATGAATAGGATAAATTTAACATATAATTGTGCCCTTCACAATAATTCTGAGGCTACAATCTACAAGACCTCAACACCTTCCCTCACCACTTACTTCCTTTACATCTTCACTACCTGAAGCAATGGGATTCCCTTCACAATAGTCCCTTAAGATATCACTATCGACAGCGAGGATTCATGTGTAGGACCAAAGTGGAGGAAAGTAAAGGTCCTTGAGGTACTCTAATTTTCAATCTATGTATACTTCAATCTAGCATAGATCAATATTCATACCTCATTACAAGGCCTTCAATCCTTCTTCCAACAACTCAAATTCCATACCCTGGCATTCAAAATTCCCCAAGAGAGAGTAAGCATAATCGACCAAGAAGGAATCGGTGAGAGACATCTTGAACCCCCTATTATCCATCAAATCGACACTTCTATGTCTATGACGATACTGAATTTTCATTCACACAAAAGGACATTATCGATGGAAGAATTATAAATTAATCCAAACCCAATAATAAAAATTCAAATGAATACTACTGTAAAATTCTCAATTTTTTCTATGAATAATGTAATTTATATATGTGTGTGTGTGTGTGTGTGTGTGTGTGTGTGTGTGTGTGTGTTAAAGAAATGTAACTATGGAAAATAAACCATATTTGCATTATAATTATTATTACCATTATTCCTCCTTTCATAGATGTTGTTCCTCTGATCAAGGATGTCATTGATGTATTTTGGTCATATAAAGTCTTCAGGTAAAACCTCCATTGTAAGTCAGGTTAGTAGTACCCACAAAAGTATCAATAAAATGTACTTTTGAGTCTCCCAAGACAAGTTGGCCCTGGAAGCAAGGAGAATTCATCCATGTTGGGTTATTATGCCTTTCAAATGATCAGTATAAATAGTAGAGGTGACTCCCTCATTTGGACATGGTGTACACTCGGGCAAGTTTCACTAGAGAGAGGAGAAATAGTCCATCTAAGGAGGAGAGAGCAATTTTGTCCTACTTCTTTGATCTTACATTGTACTTTTTTGAAGTCTATATCGAGGGAGTTTTCTTGGCTTTTCTTCCCCATGAGGGTTTCCCATGATAAATCTTTGTGTTCTCTTTTATTATGTTGTGCTTGTTATTCTTTCAGTGATCCTTTTGTTTTGGTATAACAACTTTAAAATATTAACATGGTATCAGATCGAACCTAAAAGAAGATATTGTGCATCAACTCTTTCCGTAGTTCAACAATCTAGGCCTCACTATTCCAGATACCTACCTCTTCGGATCGGCTGGAAAAGAAGGATCATTCAACTCTCCCTAGGAGGTTGCATATTTCTATCAAAGCACTTTTCAATTCTATGGATTTTCATTTTTTGACCTAGCACTGCTACCGAGAGAAACTAGAGCATCATAATTTTCAAGGTTCCATCCATATATTTAGGAAAAACAAGATACATTAAATCTATATTTGGGGTGGTGCATCTTTTCCTCCAATCAGTTTTGCAATTGACAATAGTTGGAAAATTAGGGTTTTCCTGTCAAACCCTAGTTCATCTTGAAGAAGATTCCAGAATCAATCTTCAAATTGGTAAGTTTTATTTCCTATATTTCCATTCAGGTTCTAATTCATTAAAGATGACAAACAATACCAATTTTGATTAAAATATTGAGGGAGCAGCAAACTTCAGAGCATGGAAGTATAGATTCATGCTCATCCTTGAAGAACATGACCTAGAAGGCTACATCAAAGATTAGGTCAAGGAACCAAAGAGAGATGAAGAAAATGCCAAGTACAACAAGGATATGATCAAGTCCTATAGGATCATAACAGATTCTATCAAGGATCATTCGATTCCATAAGTATCTTCAAATAATACTCCAAAAGAAAGGTTTGATGCATTAACAAGTTTATTTGAAGGAAAGAACATCGATATAAGAATGAACTTGAGAAACCAACTCAAGGGTGTGAAGATACAAAAGGAATAAACTATGCAATCATACTTCTCAAGAATAACTCATACCAAGTAACAATTAGAAGCCATTGGTGACATGGTGGAATAAGTGGAAGTTGTGATGACCACTTTAAATGGTATTCCAAGAGAAAGGGATTCCTTCATCAGTGGAATATGTGCTAGAATAAGGCTAACCAAGTTCAAAAACTATGGGAAGAATGTGTACAAGAAGAAGGAATGATAGCAAATAGAGAAGACAATCTAAATGATAATGAAGATCAATCTCTAGTATCTCATGTAAAGAATTTAAGAAACAAAATAAAAGATCAAGGATCACCTCCTAGAAGATCACAAGACTTCAAAAGAGGTAAGAGTCCTAGAAAGGATTATTCATCATTTGAATGTTATGCATGTCATAAGATGGGACACATTGATAGAAATTGTCCTCATAAGAAATATCAGTTCAAGAAGAAGAACTAAAAGTTCCATGCCCATGCAGTTAAAGAGAATGATAGAGAAAATGCAAAATGTATGTCCTATATGTTCCCATATGTCCTAGAAAAAATGAAGACTCTAGAGTCCTATATGTCCTAGAGAAAATAAAGACTCTATGTTCATATATGTTTAAAGAAGAATGTTCTTTCTATCTCGGCTCTAGATAAGAAAATTTGTATAGTTTCCTCTGTAGATGATTGAACTGTAATTAGCGTTGAAAACGGATGACTCTACAAATTGAAGGGGCACACAGATTCAACTCTTATAGCTAGCACCATCATTCCATGTGAAATTTGGGATATAGTACTTGCTCATGTGAACTAAAAATTATTTCCAAATGTAAGCAAGGTAGTGACATGTCTACCAAAGATTCAGATGAATCATGAATGACTATTTAAAGGATGTGCTCAAGGAAAGAACAACAAGAACCCATTCCCAAGTAGTAATAATAAATCAAAGTGGATCATGGATATTGTTCATCTTGGATGTGTGCAGACCAATGACAACTACTTCCTTAAGTGGGTATGTCTATTATGTCTCTTTTATTGATGACTACTCTCATAGGACTTGGATATACTTTTTGAAAGGAAAATATGAAGTATTTCAAAAGTTCAAGGAATTCAAGGCCCTTGTGGAGAATCTATCTGAAAATAATATCAAGACCTTGAGATAATATAATGGAGGATAATTAACTTCAAATAAATTCAAGGACTTCTTTAAATAAGTTGGGATAAAGAGGGATATTACCATATCCTATAATCCTCAACCAAACGGAGTGGAAAAATGAAAGAATAGCTCTATCATGGAAGCAGTCAAAGTAATGATCCATGATCAAGATAAACCTATGCATTTATGGGTCGAAGCAGCAAGAACCACAATCTATGTACAAAATAGAATTTCCCATAGTTCCCTTGGGAACAAAACTCCAACAGAGATGTTTAACAATGAGTATCCCAAAGTTAGCCACCTGAAGAAATTTGGATGTCCTATGTATTTACATGTTTCCAAGGAGAAAAGATCAAAATTGGACCCTTCAGGAAAGAAGAGAATATTTGTTAGATACCGTGGCCAATCAAAATACTATAGAATGTACATTCTAGGTTTCCATCATATTGGAATTAGCAGAGATCTCACATTAGATGAGTATTCATGTTTTACCAAATCCATAAAGTACTATGCAGATGAAGATCATGAAAAAGAGAAGGAGGCTCCTAGAAATACAGACGCTAGCATACCATTAGTTAGACATGTCGAAGAAGAACCCATACCAAAATATCATGACATGGAAGAATATCAAGGACCCATGGAGACACTTCATGAGATGATCTCAACAAAGAGAAGGCCATCTTAGGATTGTGATAGAATGCGAGAAGCAAAAATATATGGTGCACCAAAAGGAAGTAAGAGACCAAGACTCTACTCCAAGAATGTGGAATTAATGTGAGACCTTGTTGATGAAGAACCCACATGTTTTGAAGAAGCATCAAATAAGAAGGAATCGATTGATTCCATGCTCAAAGAATTCCACCAATCTATCATAAAGAATGATGTTTGGAATGTGGTGCTAAGACCAAAGGACAAACCATTGTTTTTTTCAAAATGGATTTTCAAGGCAAAGCATTCAACATATGAAAGTATTGAAAAGTTCAAAGAAATATTTGTCGCATGAGGATCTTCACAGAAGGAAGGAATTGATTATGAAGAAAAGTTTACACTAGCAGCAAGATATACATCTATTAGAAATATCATTTCCTTGGAAACCACTTGAAATGTAATCTGCACTAAATGGATGTAAAAACAAGCTTGCTAAACGGTGTCATATAAGAAAAGTATATATTGAACAACCACCAGATTTTGAAACGCACAACAACAAGAAACATGTATATAGATTTAATAAAGAACTATATGGGTTGAAGAAAGCACCTAGAGCATGGTATGGAATAATTGATGTATTCATGACTGATGTATTAGTGTTCTTATCATTTTGGGGACCATTGCAAACACAAACTCTCCATTTATAGGTCTAACAATTATTAATAACTAGCTATAACATTTTTCTCTACAAATATATATTTCCAACATTAAATATGATAACCTTTGACTATCACTTTTGAATTGGTAATTTTATTATACTTATAACATTTTCCTTCACAACTATATATTTCTAACTTCTTTATAACTAAACTACATATTACATTTTCCTCCATGTTTGTATTACCATACTACTACCTTTTCCTCCCCAATGAGAGACCCTTTTGATTTCCTTATCTAGAAGTAATATTGGTTAAGAGAGAGACCATTAAATCTGAATTACATGTGATCATCAAATCTGAACATACATGTGATCTAATCTTCTATATTTGAGTGACACCATTAAAGGGTTAAATGCACTATTTGTTGGGTGCTTATTTCCATTATGTCATTTGCATCATTTCTTATGCATTTTAATAAATATTTAATATTTCACACTTTTGGCAACAAAATCTTTGTTTTGTTGCTCATTTTTTTTGGAAAAATGGTCTCTCCAGTAATTCTATCCCCATTCTGCCTTTCACATCACTTACAATTTTTAATAACTTTTATTTGCTAATTAAATGTTAATTTATGGTCCCATTTCTTTGTACAAATAAACAAGTCCCATGTAATATAACTAACATAGATCCATTTTAAAAGGGGGTCTACCAAATCTATGGAGGTGCAAACCTTTATTTATAGTGGAAATGTTGAGGAAGTCTGTAATGCAATGTTAATGATTTTAATTTATCTTATTTGTGCAATACATTATATATATGTAGATCTAAATATATTAATTTAAATTAAGTAAATAGTTTTTTTTTAATATTTATTATTTATTATAAAGAACAAGTGTCGGCTTTAAAATGAACACGGTGTTGGGTTGTTATTCAAGGCAATAAATAATATTGAATATGGTTAGATCCCATTTTTATCAGTGCATCTTATAAAAATATGTATATCCCATCGACAACATTAAATAAAATTAATATATTCATATTCAACAATTTAGACCAATTTAAATAGATACTCAACCTTTATTTTTACTTTTAACTCTGTGACAGCAATTCCAGTACCCATTCTTCTTTTCAAATCACTTACAATATTTAAAACATTTTTTGCATGTAGTGGCGCCTGGAAATTATGATTTACAAATTTATTAATTAAAATAATATAAAAAATAATAATAAAATTTTTAAAAATATTGTTTTAAACATTACTTTATAATGATAAAGTTATAATGTCGAGTCACAAAATTGAATATGTTCAATTCACATCATATATTTATATTATATTTTTAGTCCATGCAAATATAAGTGGTTTAGATTATATAATTTCATTGCATCATAGGGAGGA
>LPNX010882146.1:140194-161367 GCA_001517045.1 Pseudotsuga menziesii
TTGTAATCATCTTATCTATTATCTTTTATCTATACAACCATTAATATACATTTTCCCTATGTCTTATCCGATATTCCAGATATTTTGGTGATTATTGTGTGAGCGAAATAATTGTTCGCTTCATGTGGTATCAGAGCCTCGTTGGCTAGATCCTGGTCTTTGGCCATATTTTCGGCTTTTAGCCATCACCCAGGGTTTCCCTAATTTATTTTGGTCCTTGGCCATCTAGACTACAAAAAAGAAGAAAAAATTTCTTTATTAAAAAAAAAAACAATTGTTGCTCCAGCCTCTGCGTAGCTCCACATTGCTCGGCCACCTCCACGCCCCTGCACCTCCATGCCAGCCACCTTCACCTCCACACCGTCCACCTCCTCTCCTACTCCATCGCCCTTCCCCCTCGTGCTTCCCCCGCGCTCCACCCACCGGCAATCCCCCATCACCCTTCACCATTCACTCTCCCTTCACCCCTCACGCTACCCGTCATCACCAGCGCCTCCCTAGTGCATCATTGCCCTCACCCCCATCCTACGTCCACTGCCCTCCATCGCCAGCCTCCACCTCCACCTCCACCCCCACCCACCTCTGTGCGTCGTCCTCGCCGCCCACCCATCTCCTCTACGCGTCCACCCTCATCGGTCTTTCTTTCTACGCAACTCACCAATCCGTGCTCCTCTGCCTGCTACTCCATCCCCCCTTCCACTCCACCTCCTAGTTTGCGCCAGCCACGCTCTTCCACCTTCCTCCACGCTACCACCACGGCCGCCACCACCACCTCCTCCACTGCAAACCAAAACCAAAAATTATATTTTTTTTTAAATACAATATTATATTATTATTATATATAATAATTTTTTATTATATAAAAAAATATATATATATATATATATATTATTGTTCATAATAATTATAATTATTTAATTTTTTCTAAAAGAGACTTATTTTTAAAGTGGAGCAAAAATAAAAGTAAAAAGAGAGTCAAAGAAAATATTAATTATTATTTAATTAAAATAATTATTATTAAAATAATAATAATAATAATAATTATTATTATTATTATTATTATTATTATTATTATCTTATTAAAATAATTATTATTTTTTGGAAAAAAAGGTGTTATTTTACCTAACCAAAAGAAGACTATATATCATCGAAGAAACCAAAATCCAAGGAAGACTCGTCAAGCAATCGATAGCCATCTATCACTAAAAGAAGTTAGAGACCATGGAAGTTGGCCTCCAAGCACAAATAGAGAAATTAGAAGCCAAATTAAAGCGTTATCGAAGAGACAAAGAAGAATTACAAAACATGAATATGAAATCAGAAATGTTGATTAAATTACATAAGATGCAAAAAGAGCACAAGGAAAAAAAAAATTCGACCAAAAAAATCATATAGAAAATTTTTCTGCCCAAATTGAGAAATTAAAAGATGAAATTGAGTATGATCAAAAACAAAAAAATCAAGATATAAAAAAGAAATAAGTGATTACGAAGTAGAAATAATACGCTTGAACAAAATCGTTTACGACAAAGATGATGAACTGACACACATACGACAGAGATTAACAGATCAAGAATCATAGGTCGATCAGTATCGACAACAGATAAAATTTCTTCAACAACAAAATAGCGACTCAAAAAAAGAACACAAGCTGAGGATCGCAAAGAGTAATAAAACAATATCCCACAATTCTGAATAAATTTTCAAATTAAGAAATCATAACAAAACACTGATTACAAAAATAAAAAATTAAAAAATAGTAGCAAGAGAGAACACTCCGGTGAAGACCTCGAAGTAAAAATACTAGAAAAGCAAGAAGAAAACTAGTGTCTAAATAATCGTAATCAAGAACTACAGAATCAAATCAAGGAGTTAGAAATTGAAAAAAAATCGCAAGAGGAAAGAATCTAAAAGATTCAGAATCATGAGCAATCTACTGGAGAACCAAGAAACACAATCTAAGAAAATGCATCCAAAAATCAAATCGAGGAAGTGAAGACAGTCCTCGCCGCAGTCCAAAAGAAAGAAGAACAAACAACACCTACATCTTACAGGCATCCTAATTATAATCATCATTTTGGCCAACGTTGGGGTCAAAATGAATATTCACAAAAGACTTATGTGGACATGTGAAAATATTGACATACCAAGCAACAATTGAGACGAATTGTCCCACAAAAACATCTCAGAGCTCCAACAAAAATAGATCTGGGATGGACCACAACAGATACGATGCGACAATTCTCCTCGGGAATCTGTAATTCGTATCGGCTCATCTCCTCAAATGTCACAAATACAAAAGGGAAAGAATTCCGAGATGACAGATTAAAATAAATCAGACATTATTGTTCAATGCATCTTTGAGGACATAGATTCCCTTAAGGGGAAGGCAATGTAATGAACATAAAATAATAATTAAATAACTAATAATAAACATAATTAACTATAATATTGAAAGGAGGTGACCCTTCAAGTCACAATTCCCAAGCCTATGGGTCATCAACCATTGTAATCATCTTATCTATTATCTTTTATCTATACAACCATTTATATACATTTTCCCTATGGCTTATCCGATATTATAGATATTTTGGTGATTATTGTGTGAGCGAAATAATTGTTCGCTTCACATTCACATTCAATGTTTATTCCTATGACATGAAACGATAGACAATTCATTGTAAGCCAATATCTGGTTGAGGGATGTCTTATAAATCCATACAATTCACATCAGCAATTGATCCATAGGATTCAACCTATATCCATTTAAAGAGATAAATAGATCATATTCATGAGCATAAATTCTTCTACCAAAGTTTGGGGAGGTTCCTAGTTGTTTCTCTTTGGGGGTTTTTGGTATTCAATGTACTTGAATTGCTATTGATTTTTTTGTTTCTTTGTCGAGTCTGGGGGCATATTTTTCCAGTAGGGTCCTAAAGAAGTAAATTTTCTCTCAACTTGTCTTTTTTCGCTACTTTTGTGCCTTTTTCTTCATGTACTTGGGTTTTGCTTTCACAGTTGCGTATACACGTGGATTTTCCTTGAACAGTCGCATATATACGCTCATTTACTAATAGCAATCACGTATACCTTGATTTTGAGCCTTAGTTGGAGGATTAAGTGTTGCTGGGTGATTTCTGATGATTGCTGAGTCTTCTTGGATGCTTCTGGAGTCTGTATACACCCTCTGTTTCTGACCAAAGACTGCTTTTAGTTTATTTTTTAAGTTTTGTCCTTCTCATCCATTTATCCATTTTTTGTTTTGAGATTAGCGCATTAGGTCTCTTTTACCTTAGTTCCTTGCTTGGCTGTTGTTTGTGAGTGGTTGCAGGGTCTGGGGGTTGTAGAGTCATTCATTTGCTTCCATATCTCATTTATTACAAAAAGTACAAAAATATTTTTGCTTTTGCTCAGTTATGATTCTTTTGCATTTTGCATTGGCATGGTACTTGCATTAGGTTTTCTTACTGTTATTATAGTTAGATTTTCATATAAGAATGACTGCACTTACATTTGAAGGAAAAATCTTGCATCTCATGTAGTGGCATACCATGTTCTCCATTCTACACATTACACTTGGCATTGCTTGTTAGGTGTGCATATTTACTTCACTGCTGAGTCATAACTTCATTATTTGCATGACCATTTGCCCTTTGAGTAATCATAGCCAACTAAAATCAACGTTAAATAAAATGAATTACACTCTTTTATTTTTTAGGGTGCATCAAGAAGAATAGGTTTTAGGGTCTTGGAATAGTTCATTGTGAGTCAATTATCCAAGACCACTAAACAAAACAAGTAGGTGTCTCTCCAGGTGAGATTGTGAAACCCTTGGTATAATTAGTGTTTCTTGGGATGCTCCTCTTACATGGGAGTTAAGCACGAGGCAGTGCACATGATTGTGATTGGGATGACCCCTTGTCACTTTATATGAGCACTGGAGATATTTCGAGGATTCTATTCGTATCTGGGGGCCTTTGAGGTATTGATTGGTGCACCCTTGGGGTACCAATTGTGCTTTTAGGCTTTGGGCTTTGCTACCTTTCCCATATGGTCGATCCCTCCTGCGACTGTCCTCCTGAGCATTATTTATATTGAGGTGGCCTTAGTTTTCTTACCTAGGTTATCAAAGGGGTATTTGCAGAGGTTATTCTATAGCAGTCTTGGCCAGGTAGGGGTCGGACAACACAGTTGCTATATGCGTTGAAGCTGATGGCCACTATAATTGGTTACGAACCTCCTCTTGTTGTGTATGGGAGCCTCAAGCATCTCCTAGGTGAAACATATCTGCTTCATTTGGGAGCTCACTTATGCTACCCTTGATTTGCTTGTGATTTGGCTTTAGATTTTCTTAGGTGTATGCTCTGTGCACGCTAGTTTTATTAGGGTTGCGTAGCTAGATCGAGTATTTTCTTTTTATTGAGTCATTGTAGATCTGGGTGCAGTACCTCGTCGTTCTCTTCATTAAGCAGGACTTGCGCCTTCTACATATCCTCCTCCTTTGGGAGAGATAACAAGATAGTCCAAGTGGACTCATTCTCACTTTGATTCACACACTATGGGTGATCATGAGCACGAGATTCCAGAGATCCCTAATCTTCCTTGTCATGTATGGGAAGATGAACCTCCTAGCACATACGAGACTCCGGTAGGGTCTGGTCTTCACTCGGTTGGACTGTCACATGAATATTTTTCACGACTCAGATTCTACACACCACAATCGCTATTTTTTGCTTCTGGGCGATGAGACTCGCCACGCATCCGATAGCACTAGCACTATTAGGTATGGCATGCCTGATATTCCCGAGACCGGTCCGACACCTTATGACGGATCGGGTGTTGACCCTGGTGCTGCGCCTTGGGGCACTTCCATTCCTTTCCAGGTGGATACGTTTGGTAGCTCTAGTCACATTACACCTTCCATCCCTTCGGTGGAGATTCATTCACACACAAATCCTAGGCCTAGCACTAGTGTTCCTATTCGGGGACCAGAACCTAGACATGTGAATATTGGGGGCACGAGTTATATTCCTTGACATATTCCATCATCTTCAACACCAATCCCTTCAAATGCTTTGTTGACCATGCATCCTCCCCCTAATTCTAGTTGGCCTTCTGGTCGGAGTTCTACTACTAGCCATGTTCATCCTACGTTTGCTAGCACCGTAGTGTCACAGGGCCATGTGCCTCCTCACGTGTCAGCAGGACATGTATCTTCCCATGGACCAGCTTATGGACCTTCCCATGCACCATCTCATGGTCCAGTTTATGGAACCTCTTATGGACCTTATTACGGACCATCTTACAGACAAACCTACACACCTTATGGGTTTGGGTATCAAACCATGTATCACTCACCTAATTACGGCTTTGTAGCATCCCAGCCTCAAGGTACTCCAAATCACAATCCTTACATGCAACCCTATATGGGTCAAATGGGACGAGGTTATTATCCCACTAGCCAAGTCCATGGTGTATATAGCAGTCAGCCTTATGCGAACCAGTCCTACCAGGGAGCATCGAACCAACTGGCTCAACCTAGGCTCCCTTTTCTTACGACTTTGAATCTACTCAATTTATTGAGATTAACGAACGATCATGTATCTCATGACCCATCATGGCCGGAATTTCCTACCAAAGTTCCTTCGGACATTCCAAAGTTTGAAGGTAAGGTTGGTGAAGATCCTGGTGAGCACGTTACGACCATCCATCTTTGGTGCTCTTCAAATTCCTTGAACGATGATTCTGTCCGTTTGAGACTGTTTCAATGCACTCTCATGAGTCCTGCCACGGAATGGCATATAGAGTTACCTGGGAGGACATATTATTCATTTCATGACCTTGCTATGACTTTTCTTAACCACTTCCAGCTACCCATACGTTACGATGCTAGTACCGACCTCTTGTCGACATTTTGGCAAGACAAATCCACCCATATTTTGGATCATATTCAAGAGTGGCGTAGACAAAAGAGGATGATTAAAGCCTTTATACCACCGGAGTTTCTTCTAGATTGGTTCCTCAAGTCGTTGTTACCCTATATCACGAAGGATGTTTCCACACGCGGAGTGCAAAATAAGGACCAAGCTATTTTTAGGTCCCAACAGTTGGACTTGATTTATGCTCAGTATGGGCTCCTTTATGAGATCATACCTAATGCTCCACGTTCCAATTTCGACCACAAGTTCAAACCCAGGCCACATGCCAATGGTATTGTTGGATCCACAAGTACCAAGCCTGTGGATTTGGTTATGAAACAAGTAAGCTAGTTATCGCTTAACCGGTCTACATTGGGGCAAGCTACGGCTTGGTCCCTTCCTACCCAATCGGTGGATGTACTTTTCGTGTAGTCATCGAACCCAAAAGGTAACCAGCAACCTGGAAGGAATAAAAAGAAAGGACAAAATAATAAGAAGGGTGGGAATAATAATGATAATGTGACTAATGACAAGAACAATAACAATAATAATAATGTTGAATAAGTCTAAGAGGAAGGTAAAATTTCCTTGCAAGTTGTGCGGGGATGACCACCTCACTCACTTGTGCCCTCGTATGGAAGATGCTTCGAAGTTCATAGCACAGGGCCCAACTGTGATTACAAATCCTTTACCAAATAATGAAAATATGAACTCAAGCACCGTGGATCCTGGTTGTGCGTCTAGTGGAACTCCAAATCCACCGGATGCCGCTAGTGGCCATGGGTGCATCAACATGGTGAAAGCTACTAGTGTTGTAACGTGTGCGAAAGACTATGGTTTGTCACAACCATACCTTGGGAAAGAACCTGCTCCACCTGAGAGCTCTTTGCGAATTGAAAATCCTACGGATAAGCCTAAAGTTTCGCCTCACATTCCTAAGGGAGTCTTGTAGCGCTCAGGGCACAATCCTAATGCTCGAGATACCTAGAACTATTCAAATGTTGAGGATTTGGGCCAGACTCCTTGTGCAATATCCGCATTAGAAGTAATTTAGTCTTGTCCTTCGCAGAGAAAGGCCTTGTTGTCTACTCTTGGGATTGGTGATGATATCTCTCCTTCCATGATCAAATTTTAAACTCATGGAATCCAGCCCCGTTTTCCTTACTATGTGTATCTTTTGATTCATGTAGAGTGTTTGAACAACACCATCATGTGCACTGTGATTGATGAAGGCATTTCCGCTTCTGTGATGTCTTTGGCTTGTTGGAAGGGCTTAGGTTCTCACATGTTATCTAAATCTGCAAACATGTTGACTGCTTTTGATGGAAGATTGTTTTGGCTGCATGATATGCTTCCTTCCCTAGAGGTCCAATTAGGGGGGAATACTATTGCGATCGAGTTCGAGGTGGTGGATGCACCCCTTGACTACAATCTTTTGTTGGGTAGGAACTGGATGTACAACATGCAAGTTGTAGCCTCTTCCCTATTCTGAGTGGTTTTTTTTCCATTGGATAGGAGTATCATTACTATTGATCAAAATAATTTCCAAAACCTGAGTGTAAAAGCATCATTGAGAACTTCTATCCCAATTATTGATCATTCTCAACCGACAATTGAGAATGTGGTTGTGGGTATGTATCCTTCTCTCATGGGAACCTTTAGTTGTCCTGCGCCCATTCTTATGATTGGGTCTAGTCTTGGTAGGGATTTGATGTCATTGAATTCAGTCTCTTTTCGCACTTCTCATATGCGAGATCCTTGGATTCTTCCTTCACCGAGTACTTTGAGTGATAATTATATACCTTTTGAGATAGACATGCCATTGCCTGCAACATTGGTGGTGTATCAAGCCAATATTGATCATGTTGTAGAGCCTAGTCCTTCCTCTTCATGAATAGAGGAGGAGGACCCTTATGTGCTTCCTGCTTGGGTAGTAGAGTCATCTCACATTCAAGACTATCTTGATGATGTTTTTCCATTTGATGAAGCTATTCTTGAGGCTATGTCTGGGATAGAACAACCTTGCGGAGAGCTGCACCATAGATCATATTTGATCCCTAAGCTTGATCGTTTAGAGTGCGATGACTTTAGGGAGATTCTAAGCGAGAAAGTTGGTAGCCCTGTGGTCCCATTAAGATCTCCTAGTTAGATGGTTGAAGGGAACATGGCTAACCTGTAACCAACAATACCTATCAACATTTCACGTGATCCTGGTAAGATTGAGAACGTTTACATTGGGGAGGATTTTTCCCCTGATGAGATTAAATTTTGCACCCAACGAGTACCCACTCGTCATACTTTTGACGAAACTTGCTACCCCAAAAAAAAGAAATACCTGAAAAAATGTGTTGATTATGTCATCATCATGTTTTTTCAGGTATTTCTTGCTTTTGGGGTAGCAGGATCCGTCAAAAGTATGCTGAGTGGGTACTTGTTGGATGAAAAATTTAATTTCTCATCCAACGAGCTCTCCCAATCGAAAGTTGAGTAAGAACACAAGGAGATATGTCGAAAATATGAACAAAACAGTAGTTTTTTTATGATACCTATCCCCAAATTTATATTAATTTTTTTTTAAGAGGTTCTCCCTTTTTTAATTTTAAAGCATTTTGATTGGCTAATACATGATGACATGGAATTTGTATTATTTTTGGAAGGCCCATTTTAAATTTAATATTCCTCTAATGGGGAAAGTATAATAAATGGATTGTGATATTGCGGGAGTTTGATCTCGATTTTGTTTCAGCAAAGTCAAATAAATCATTAATCTTTGCTGAGCTCATATCAAATTTTCCAAATTTGGATGAAGAAGAGGTTCATGAGGATTCTCTTATTGATGAACACATATTTCTCATCTCAACCGCGGACCCTTGGTATGGAGATATTATTGTTTATTTACAAACATTGAAGGTAATTCCTACTCACCTCTCATGAGATGAGCGTCGACGACTACGTCATGTAGCGAAGAAACACCTCATAGTGGATGATAATTTGTATCATTGTGGGGTTGATTCCATTTTACATCATTACTTAACCCATGAGGAGGCTAAGGTCATGCTTAATGATTGCCATAGAGGGGCATGTGGTGGTAATTTATATGGGCTTTCTATAGCTCAAAACATTTTTCGAGCAGGTTATTTTTGGCCGTCCATCTTTAAATATTTTTTTAATGTAGTCAAGGTGTGCCACCCTTACCAGGTGTTTGCACGTAATATACATTCGCATCCGGCCCCTTTGCATTCTATTATTACTATCGATCCGTTCACCAAGTGGGGGCTTGATTTTATGGATTGTAACCCAGCTTTGTCTAGGGGTCACCAAGATATTATTGTGCCTATGGATTATTTCATGAAATGGGCAGAGGCTATGCCCACTATCAAATCCGATGGTGAAACAACCGCGCATTTGGTATTTAACCATATTATCACCCAGTTTGGCATTCCAAGGGAGCTTGTCACTAACCATGATAGGCACTTTCAAAATAAAATGATGGAAGAGTTGTCTTCGAAGTTAGGGTGAAAGAGCATTCCTCTTCTTATTATCCTCAAGAAAATGGACAGGTTGAAGCAATGAACAAGTCACTTAAGTCCATTCTCCAACAAACCATCGAACAAAACAAGAATAATTGGCATATCATGTTGTATCCTAGTTTGTGGGCCTATAGAACCGCAATCAATACTGCCACCGGTTTTTCTCCCTATCAGCTTGTGCATGGGGTGGAGTCAGTATTGCTAGTTGAATGTAAAATTCCTTCTTTGAAGCTAGTTGTGGAGCTTTTAGCAGAGACTTCTATATTGGAAGAATGCCTGGTCCACTTGGACCAGCTTGATGAGTAGAGTTCAGATGCTTTAGTGGCTCTTAAGGTTAACAAGCTTCGCATTAAGGTCCAGTACGATAAGTCTATTCATCCTAGGAGGTTTAGTGAAGGTGGCTTGGTCCTTTTGTGGGATCAAGCTAAGGAACCCTTGGGGGAAATAAAGTTCAACCCGATGTGGCATGATCCTTACGTGGTTAAGCATGTCTTAGAGAAATCCGCCTTTGATTTTGTGGATTATGAAGGGACAGCCTTGGTGGAGCCTAGAAATGGCCTCTATCTTAAAAAATACTATGCATGATCTTCATCCAAGGCTGAATTTTTGTATATTATTGTACATTTTTGCATTGCATAGTTAGGTTTTCATATGGTGATCAGGTTTGTTGATTAGATTTCATTTGTTATGGTAGATGTAAATGGGTTCTTCCATTTACATAGGATTCACTGATGGTGCTAACCACCACACTCAGAACTTAGCTTTGGCTTCTTGGGTGATCTATACTCCTACGGGTCAAGTGTTGTCTTCAAGAGGCATATGTTTACAGCCTTCGTCGAATAATGTTGTTGAATATAGTGTCATGATTGAGTTATTGTGGGATTCCATTTCACATGGTGTTCTTTCTCTTAAGGTACATCTTGATTCGCATTTATTGGTCTCACAACTTAATAGCTTGTATCGTATTAAGGATTCGACATTGTTACGAATATTCTTGTATGATCTGTCTCCGCCACCAAAGGAAGAAGTATTCTGGGTAGGGGTTGGATACCCTTCCCCCTCCCAGTCTCCACATGACATGGGCCTAGCATAGCAGAGCCAGATCCCTAAATCCATGTGGAGAAATGTCAACTCTAGAGCTTAGCCTCGGTACCCTCTCAAAAAATAATGCACTCAGTATGCTATTGAAGCCAAAGTTTTGTAACCTACCCATCTTGTAGTCACCGATTTGATGCTTCATGTTACTTAGCAATGAGTTACTCCATTCATATATCATGGGTCGCGTGCATTCTATTGCATAGAACATCATTGGCCTTGAGGCTAAGTGGAGTGACATTAAACCTGCGATCCTTCCCAATGCCAATAGTATGGCTTTCAGCCCCAGGTTCTGAACTGCGTTTGTCGGGATTTGACTCCCAACCTTCTCTGTATCAGAAAGGCAATACACGGTTATGTATTCCTCTATAGTTAGCCTACCTCCTGGACCACAGGATCGTAGCTTCACCATATCCCCTCGTAAAGACAAACCTGTGATAAAATATATGTCCTCAACCTCAATGCTGAGTGACATCCCATCCAACTGAAAGGTTTCAGAATTTGGATCCCACTTCTCTACTAGTAGCTAGAGTAGCCTTGGCTTGTCTCTTAAGATTCCAAGGCACCAAAACTTATACAACCCATAATCCCTCAGTGCTCATTGAGCCATTATATCTCCTTATACTACATCTTCAACATCATCGTGTTCCCTCTCTCTCCATTCTACAACCATCCTACACAATTTTTTTTGAGTTTCATCAGTATTTCACTTTGAAAATCACATTTGTGGCCCTATACGCGACTGTTTTCAAACCAGTCGCATATGTACGCGAGTATCGTGGTATTTTCCGTGTATACCCAGCCCTATACATGGAAAAATAAACAATTTCCGCGTGGGCCAAAATGTACATTTTGGGGTGTCCTAAACAAAAAATTTGACCATTAAAATTAAAAAAATTTGCATGAAAGTGGACGCGGAGTGATTTCATCGGACGATGCTCCCGGAATCAACTCTTGAAATTCTTGATACAAATGCACTATGGTGGGTGAATTTTCAAAATGGTAAGAAAATTTTAAATTTTTCAATATTTTATAGAAAATTTTTTGAAATTTTTACCCACTTCCTATAGTTTTTTACCATTTGGACTAAAATGATGTTGTAGGAGCCCGTTTTCAGGGAGGTTTGACCGAGACTTCGACCCATTCATGTCTATTATAGGAATCATGTCTAAAGTGGCATATAGGTTAGAATTCACATCCGCCTACATTTTGCATGACCTTATGACTGTTTCATCTTAACCTTAGGTACAAACCCATTCCATGATGTTGTGGAACCTTCTTGTTGTTATTAGAAGTGGTGTTATGTGAATGGTAGAGATTTCCCAAACATGGGTACCCTAGTTAGATCCCATATTGCATTTGGTGCCCATGCCGATATTTCTCCTTTAGGTTGTGGGAGTCCTTTTAGTCCTGCCATGTCTTTGAGCAAGAGCTTCATAATCCTCTTGAACTTTATGCTGGCCATTTCACTTGGGACTCCGTTGTATATATCAAGTTGTAATTACATTTTCATGAGATTTTCTTTCCTTCTTGAGCTTTATGTCATCTCCTTGACTTTGAGTTATCAGCCATATAGCCTAAGCTTGTCTCGTGTCTAGCCAAGCAGAGCCATTTTACATATCTTTTGCAGCTTGATCATCCCTTTTACCGGGAGGAGACATCCCCTCGAGTGTCATTATCCTGCACATATATCCTTGCATTGAGAATAGGCATGTTCCACTGTTTGGAACTAGTTTTCTTGCCCCCTAACACTCGTCTCCTCCTATATTTGTACTATAAATCACTTTTATTGTTTTTCAAGATTTTCAAAATATCTGAAAAAGTCCAAAAAAATAAAAAACCAAAAATCCGGACATGAAAAGATGTTATCTTTGGTAGCAGTTGAGTCGTGTCGCCTTCGAACAGAGCACTGTATATCACATCCATTGGTTTGGTATTAGTTTGACTTTAGGAGCTTTACTCGTTACTCTGATTTTATCTCCAATGAATGGTTAAGCTTTCAGCCCCTATGGATCCTCTGTTGATGCCTCCTGTGTCACAGAGATGTCCTAGTTTGCATATCGAGTCCATGTTTCCTACCTTCAGTCACCATTCGCCTGTATACTCTTGTTCAAAGGAAGTTGAAGCCTAAGTCGTCCATTCCTCAGTTATGTTGACTTTGCATGTCGGCCATTCCCGGTACTATTACTAGTTCATGCACATCTTGTTCTTCCACATTATACAGCATTGTTGAGTACCTCATGTTGGTTGATGGGGGATGCCTTAATGACCTCCTTCCAGTGGATTCCAATCCATCAACATCAGCTCATTTATTTTGGAATAGGAGTCTAGAGTCATTTGAGTGCCTTGAGACTTGAAATCATCAGTGGTAGGTTCTCTCTCCATCAACAGTTTTGGGAATACATCAATGTCCCCTGATCAATAGTTTATTCCAAGTGTTCAATATCAACACATCTATTCACACTTGTTAGATTGCACTCTGTACCTTGATTCCCATTTTCATTATCGGTGGGTGATCTCGCTTCTGTTAGCAGTATACATCAATGATTGGTAATCAGACAATGGACTACTATCTTCGACTTCGACACATCTATTCGCATAGTAGGACATGTACTCGTAGCGGTTTGTGTAGAAGACCTTCCAGCTTTGTGGCATTCCATATATTCTACCTCCTTGATTGTTCTAGTGTTCATGAGATTTCATCTCTTGTGATTTGATTCCAGTGTATACCATATATCCTCAACTATTATGGAGATCTTGATCCATTGTGTATCTTTAGTCATTATGGAGATCTTTATCTATTGTACATGTTCATCCAATTTGGAGGTTCGGATCTATTGCATATTGTACGTGGTGATGACCACACATGTCGTGTTTTGTATATCATTCCTATTCATGGCCATTGTACTCTTATGTATCCGGGACTGCTCTATGTATTTGCAGTCATATGCGGATATTTATCATTGTATTGTACTAATGAGTGTCTAGTTCTTCCACGTAGGTCTTCATTACTCCACTTCTGGGATGGATTTTATAATGTATTTCGGCCATCATGTTACCCCTATGACCTCACACATTAGGGGACATCTGTTATAGTTGATTTTACCACACATGATTGATCACATACTGATGGCCTTCCTTATCCCTCTGCAGACTCTTTAGACCACATGGACTCATATTATCCTTTGATGTTCCAATTTCATCCCTTAAAAAACCCTGTTTATTGTTGTACGCGACTTTTAATCCCATACTCGTGTGTACACATGAATTTTGACGTCAAACCCGCGTACATCAGGATGTGTGCATAAGTCCAAATATTTTTGGAGTTTTCCTCATAGGATTCCGAATAACTTGACTCTTGGCCTTCCAAATGCCTTGAGAACTGTTACAACTGATTTTACCACACATGGTTGATCACATATTTATGGCCTTCCCTATCCTTATGTAGACTCTTTGGACCCCATGGACCAATATTATACTTTGATGTTTCCAAGTTCATCCCTAAAAACACTTGTTTATTGTTGCACGCAACTTTTAATCCCATATTTGCGTATATATGCAGATATTGACCTCAAAACCATGTACATTGGGATGTGTACATAAATATCAATATTTTTGGAGTTTTCCTTGATGTGTGTCTGAACCACTTCACTCTTGGCCTTACATATGCCTCAAGATCACTCGGATTTGACTCTCCATTACCCCTTTGGAGTGCTATATAAGGAATCCCTTTGATACATTGAAGAGGAGGAATTGAAGAGCAAGGAAACTATATTCCATTGTTCCCGTAGCTTGCTTATACTTGAGTCTGCATCCCTTTGTCCCTTTGGAGCACTTTTTGTTCTTCCCAAGCTTGCATTTTCTTGTGAGCTTTCTATCAAGATATGGAGGATTGAGGAGGTGGAGGACTCAGTTTCTCCGGTTCGTAAACGTGCCAATAGAGGTTGTCACTTGTGTAATCTTTGATTTGATTAATAGAAATATCTTTTTATGTCCATTTAATGTGAAATTGAATGAATATCGAATC
Organism: Pseudotsuga menziesii; assembly: GCA_001517045.1. NCBI lineage: Eukaryota > Viridiplantae > Streptophyta > Pinopsida > Pinales > Pinaceae > Pseudotsuga > Pseudotsuga menziesii. Next base: position 154,765 of record LPNX010882146.1, read on the forward strand.
CATGGATATGTTTAATTGTTTATACATTGATGAATATATATGCTAGAGTAGATCTAACACCATATTATATAGCATGATTGCGTTGTTTACTATTGTTGAGAGTGAATTGCTAAAGCAAGCAGGATTGGAAAAAGCTCAATGAGGATCTACTTCAACCATCCAGAATAAGGTACAACCCATGATCCCTTAGTGTTAGATGTTTGGTTTCTATTGCATATGGGAAAGGATTGATTTCTGTGGTTTATCTATCTGTTTTGGTACACCCCAAGAAATAGGAAGTTTCTCCCTATTTTTCAGAATTGGCGACCATACTGGGTACGTTCCTTGTCTTTCTTTGGGGTTTTGGGGCACAATGTGCTTGATATTATTGACTTGCTCTCTATTTATCCCCATTTTTGTGTCACATTTTATAGTATGTTCATCCATTGACACTCCCCTTTATTGGTTTGACCCTTAGCCTGATTTTTACCACTGTCTTCTCTGTATACGCAGGTTTTTGGCCAAAAGTCACGTACATACGTGGATGTTTGGCCAAAAGTCACGTATACATGTAGGTTTTTGGCCAAAATCCGTGTATACATGCATATTTTTGGCCAAAATTCACGTACATACGCATTTGTTCTTTAAACAATCACGTACATCCTCCCTTTTGGTTGAGTTTGATGTTGTGGGAAATCGTTGGGTGGTTTGTGAGTGTGGTTGGATCTTCGTGGGTTCTGATGTTGTTTGTTGGATGCTTCTTTTGTGACCAAAGACTGCTTTTTCATTGATTTTTATTTGAAAGTAGTTTTAGTCATTTATCCTTTTTGTTTTTCCATTAGTTCCTTACTCTTTTTGTCTTGGTGTCTTGCTAGGATTTTGTTTTATGCCGGCCGCAGAGACTAAGAGTTTTAGATGACTTTTATTTTCATTTTTCATTCTTTTCTATTGAAAAATACAAAATAGTTGCACTCTTAGTTGCATCTTAGATATGGATTTGAGGAGGTACTTCCATTGGATTTCTTGGATGAGAGTTGCATTTAGGATTTCATATAGGAATGAATTTTTATGCATCTCATGTAGTGCCATACCCTGCTTTTCATTTGACAAAGATTGCACTTAGCATTGTTTGTTATGGTGTGCACTTTTGTTTCACTACTGAGTCTTCATATCACTAGTTGCATGGCCATTTTCTTTTGAGCAATCATAGCCAATTAAAATCAACGCTTAATAAAATGAACTACACATTTTTCTATTATAGGGTGCATCAACAATATTAGGTTTTAGGGTCTTGGAATAGTTCACTGTAAGTTAATTTTCCAAGACTACTAAACACAAACAATTAAGTATCTGTCCAGGTGAGATAGAGAAATCCTTGGTATAACTAGTGTTTCTTAGGATGCTCCTCTTACACGGGAGTTAAGCACAAGGCAGTGCACGTGATTGTGATTGGGATGACCTCTGGTCACTTTCTGTGAGCACCAGAGATATTTCTAGGATCGTATTCATAAATGGGAGATCTTTTGAGAGTTTCAGGCTTTGCTACCCTGCCCATATGATCGATCCCACCTATGACTATCTGCCTGAGTATTGGTTATATTGTGGTGACCTTGGTTGCCTTACCTAGGTTATCAAGGGGGTATTTGCAAGGGTTATTCTACAGGTGTCTTGTCCATGTAGAGGTTGGATAGCACAATCACTTTACGCGTTGAAGCTGAGGGACACTATAGATGGTTACATACCTCCGCTTGTAGTGTATGGGAGTTTCAAGCCTCTCCTGGGCGAGACACACCTGCTGCATTCGGGAGATCACATATCCTCCCCTTGGTTTGCTTGTATTTTGGTTGTATATTTTCTTAGGATTGTACTCTTTGTGCGCTAGTTGGACTTTGGGATCGCAGTTACTTGAGTATACTTATGATCTCTTGATTTTGGATCCTTTTATTTTCGACATGCCTAGTATCATATCACCTGTCCTTGGTCCTAGTACAGACCTTGGTGTCGAACTTGGCGGAATCATAGCCCCTTACTGTGCTCATATATTTGGGAGTGGTCACTTTCCACCCTCTACTCCATTTGTGGAGGATGTTGACTCCTTTCTCTCGGTCTTTACACCGATGGTCACCCTCATGAGGGTGGTACGGGATGTGTGAACGTTGGTTCTACACCTTACTTTCATTTTATGTCGCAGTGTTCACCGCATTGTTTACTTTGGGTGTAGTTGTCATGATCATTCCTCCCTATATCCTATAGTTTGGATTCTTTATTGACTATTTTGGTTTGTTTTGGACTAATATGGTTGTCATGTAGGGTCCAGTTTTTGTACACTCTCTTCAAGGTTTCAACCCGTTTGTTTCTATCACAGGTATTATGTATGAACTGGCATATAGGTTAGGATTTCACATCCACTTGCATTTTGCATTACATTATGACCGTTCCATCTTAACCTTAGGTATGAATCCATTCCATGGTATCACAAAACCTTCATGTTGTTGTTAGAAGTGGTACTATGTGAACGGTAGAGCTTTCCTATACATGGTTGTCGTAGTTATCTCCCTTTTGCATTTGGTACCCATGCTATGAGTCCTCTCTTAGGTCTGGGAGTCCCTTTTAGTCCTGCCATGTCCTTTTAGAAAGAGCCTCATACTCCTCTTGAACTTTATGTTTGGCATCCCCCTGGGACTCCCTTGTATATGTCAAGTTGTAATTGCATTATCATGAATTTTTCTTGCCTTATTGAGCCTTATGTCAGCTTTCCTGACTTTTATTATCAGCCATATAGCCTGATCTTGTCTCATGTCTAGCCAAGCAGAGCCTTTTTACATATCTTTTTTAGCTTGATCCCCAATTTTTTACCGGGAGGGGACCTTCCCCCAAGTGTCATTATCCTGCACATGTTTCCTTGCATTGAGCATAGGTATGTTCCGTTTCTTGGAACTAGCTTATTTGACCACTGACACTCATCTCCTCCTATATTTGTAACTATAAAGCACGTTTATTCTTTTTCAAGCTTTTCAAAATATCTAAAAAAGTCCAAAAAAAATAAAAATAAACCAAAAAGCCGGACAGGGAAAGATGTCATCTTTGGAAGTAGTCAAATTGTGTCGCCTTCAAACATATCACTGTATATCACATTTATTGGTTGGGTTATTAGTTTGACTTTAGGAGTTGTACTCATTACTCTGAATTTATCTCCACCGACCGGTTAAGCTTCCAGTCCCTATGGAGCCTGTGATGATGCCTCCTGTGTCACATAGATGTCCTAGTTTGCATATCGAGTCCATGCTGCTTATCTTCAGTCACCATTTTCCTTTATGCTCTTGTTCGAAGGAAGTTGAAACCTGAGTCGGCCATTCCTCAGTTGTCTTGACTTTACATGTTGTCCATTCCCGGTATTGTTACTGGTTCGTGCACATCTTGTTCGATTCCTTCCACATTATACAACGTTGTTGAGTACCTCGTGTTGGTTGATGGGGGATGCCTTAATTCCCTCCTTTCAATGGATTCCATCCCATTGACTTTAGATCATTTATTTTGGGATACGAGTCTAGATTCATTTGAGTTCCTTGAGACTTATAGTCATCAGTGGTAGGTTCTCTCTCCATCAACAATTTTGGAAATACATCAATGTCCCCTGATCGATGGATTCTTCCAAGTGTTCAACCTCAACACATCTATTCACACTTGTTAGATTGCACTCAAGTACCTTGATTCCCATTTTCATTATCGGTGGGTGATCTCGCATCTATTAATGGTATACATCAATGACTGGTAATCAGATGATGGAATACTATGTTCGACCTCGACAACTCTATTCACACAGTAGGACATGTACTCATAGAGGTTTTTGTATAATAATTTCCATATCGGTGGCATTCCACATATGCTACCTCCTTGATCTTGCCAGTGTTCATGAGATTTCAGCTCTTGTGATTTGATTCCAGTGTATGTCAGATATCTTCAGCCATTATGGAGATCTTGATCCATTGTATATCTTTAGCTTCTATGGATATATTGATCCATTTGTATATCTTCATGATGGAGATTCTGATCTGTTGTATGTGGCGATGACCACACATGTCACATTTTGTATATGATGCCTATTCATGGCCATTGTACTCTTATGTGTCTAGGACTGCTATATGTATCTGCAGTCATATGCAGAGATTGATTATTGTACTATACTGATGGATGCCTGGTTCTTCCACCTGTTTCTTCATCACTCCACTTCTGGGATGGATTTTATAATGTATTTCGGCCATCATGTTACCCCTCTAACCTCACACATTAGGGGGCATCTGTTACAGTTGATTTTACCACACATGCTTGATCACATATTTATGACCTTCCCTGTCCTTTTGCAGACTCTTTGGACCCCATGGACCAATATTATACTTTGATGTTTCCAATTTCATCCCTAAAAAAACCTGTTTATTGTTGTATGAACTTTTAATCCCATATTCACGTATATACGCGGATATTGACCTCAAACCCGTGTACATCAGGATGTGTGCATAAATCCAAATATTTTTGGAGTTTTCCTTGATGTGTGTCCGAACCACTTGACTCTTGGCCTTCCATATGCCTCCAGATCACTCGTATTTGACTCTCCATTACCCCTTTGGAGTGCTATATAAGAAACCCCTTGGATACATTGAAGAGGAGGAATTGAAGAGCAAGGAAGCTATAGCTCATTGTTGTCGTAGCTTCCTTATACTTGAGTATGCATCCCTTTGTTCCTTTGGATCACTTTGTGTTCTTCGTAAGCTTGCATTTGCGTGTGAGCTTGCTATCGAGAGATGGAGGATTGAGGTGGTGGAGGACTCAGTTTCTCCAGTTCGCAGATGTGCCGACAAAGGTTGTCACTTGTGTAATCTCTAATTTTATTAATAGAAATATATTTTCCTGTCCATTTAATGTGCAATTGAATGAATATTGAATCCATGGATGTGTTTAATTGTTTATACATTGATGAATATATATGCTAGAGTAGATCTAACACCATATTATATATCATGCATGCCTTGTTTACTGTTGTTGAGAGTGAATTTCTAAATCAAGTGGGATTGGAAAAATCTCAACGAGGATCAACTTCAACCGTCCGGAATAAGGTACAACCCATGATCCCTTAGTGTTAGATATTTGGTTTCTCTTGCATATGGGAAAGGATTGATTTCTGTGGTTTATCTGTCTGTTGTGGTACACCCCAAGCCATAGGAAGTTTCTCTTCGTAATAAGAACACCCGAATTTGAACCTCCATTACCATTTTGGAGTGCTATATAAGGAACCCCTTGGATACATTGAGGAGGAGGAATTGAAGAGAACGTAAACTATAGTCCATTGTTGCCATAGTTTGCATATACTTGAGTCTGGATCCCTTTGTCCCTTTGTATCACTTTGTATTCTTCCCAAGATTTCATTTTCTTGTGAGCTTGTTATCGAGAGATGGAGGTTTGAGGTGGTGGAGGCCCAGGTGGAGGACTCAATTTCTCCAGTTCGTAGACGTGTCGACAGAGGTTGTCACTATTGTAATATATGATTTTATTAATAGAAATATATTTTCGTGTCCAATTATGTGCAATTGAATATGAATATTGAATCCATGGATGTGTTTAATTTTTTATGCATCATTGGTTATATATGCTAGAGTATGTCTAACACACTATTATATAGCATGTTTGTCTTGTTTTTTTGTTGTTGAGAGCGAATTGCTAACGCAGGCGTGAATTGGAAAGCTCAACGGGGATCTACTTCAACTGTGTGAAACAAGGTACAATTTGGTATCCCTCAGATTTAGATGTTTGGTTTCTCTTGCATATTGGGAAAGATTGATTTCTAGTGTCAAAGTTGTCTGTTTTGGTACACCCCAAGAAATAGGAAGTTTCTCTCCATAACGAGAGTTATTCTCAACAAATGAATAGAGTGTGTTCCTTCTCAGCATAGGAAACACTATCACATAGAAATGTCTATATCTCAGTCATACATAAATATTTTTAAATGAAACAAAAAGAATTTATTTCTAGAAACAACGCTATGGATGCAATAAAATTGAGGTATTATTACCCATAACTGCTTATGAATAGGATAACTAGAATATATGGTTGTGCCCTTCACAAGAATTCCTAGGCAACAATCTACAAAACCTCAACACCTTCCCTCACCACTTACTTCCTTTACATCTTCACTACCTGGTGAAATGGGATTCCCTTCACAATACACCCTTAAGATATCACTATTAACAACCAGGGTTCATGTGTAGTACCAAAGTGGAGGAAAGTAACGGTCCTTGAGGTAATTCAGTGTTCAATCTATCCAAACTGCAATATAGCATAGATCAATATCCATAACTCATTACAAGGCCTTCAATCCTTCTTCCAACAACTCAAATTCCATCCTCTGGAATTCAAAATCCCCTAAGAGAGAGTAAGAATAATCGACCAAGCAATATTCCACAAGAGACATCTTGAACCCCCTATTATCCATCAAGTCAACAATTCTCCATCTGTGATGATACTAAATTTTCATTCACATAAAAACACATTATGGATGAAAGATCATACTAAAATTAATCCAAACATCATATTCAAACATAACAATAAAAATTCAAATGAATACTACTATAA
>LPNX010882146.1:161712-249452 GCA_001517045.1 Pseudotsuga menziesii
GTCCTCTCATCAAGGATTTGATTGATGTATTTTCGTCATGTAAAGTCTTGAGGTAAAACCTCCATTGTAAGTCGAGTCAGTAGTACCCACAAAAGTATTAATAAAATGTACTTTTGAGTCTCCCAAGACAAGTTGGCCTTGGAAGAAAGGATAATTCATCCATGTTGGTTTATTAGGCCTATCAAATGATTAGTATAAATAGTAGAGGTGACTCCCTCATTTGGACATGGTATACATTCGGGAAAGTTTCACTAGAGAGAGGAGAAACAATCCATCTAAGGAGGAGGGAGCAGTTTAGCCTTATTTCTTTGGTCTTACACTGTACTTTGTCAAAGTCTATATCAAGAAATTTTTGCTAGGTTTTCTTCCCCACGAGGGTTTCCCATGATAAATATTTGTGTTCTCTTTTGTTCTATTGTGCTTGTTATTCTTTCAGTGATCCCTTTTTTTTGGTATAACAACTTTAAGATATTAACATGGTATCAGATCCAACCTGAAAGAAGATACTATGCAACAACTCATTATGTATTTCAGCAAGCTAGGGATCACTATTCCGGACATCTACCTCCTTAGATCAACTAGAAAAGAAGGATCATTCAACTCTCCCTAGGAGGGTGCATCATTCTATTGAATCATTTTTCAATTCTATGGATTTTCATTTTTTGACCTAGCACTGCTACCAAGAGAAACTAGGGCTTTAGATTTTTCAAGGTTACATCCATAGATTTAGGAAAAACAAGATACATTCTAAGTTACATACAGTTGGAAAATTAGGGTTTTCTTGTCAAACCCCAGGTCATCCTGAAGAAGATTCCAGAATTAGTCTTGAAATTGGTAAGCTTTATTTCCTATATTTCCATTGAGGTTCTAATTCATTAAATATGACAAACAATACCAAGTTTTATTGAAATATTAAGAGAGCAACAAAATTCAGAGCATGGAAGTATAGATTCATGCTCATCCTTGAAGAACATGACCTAGAAGGCTACATCAAATATGAGGTCAAGGAATCAAAGGGAGATGAAGAAAATGCTAAGTACAACAAGGATATCATCAAATCCTAGAGGATCATAACTGATTCTATCAAGGATCATTTGATTCCCCGAGTATCTTCAAATAATACTCAAAAAGAAAGGTTTGATGCATTGACAAGTTTATTTGAAGGAAAGAACATCAATAGAAGAATGAACTTGAGAAACCAACTCAAGGGTGTGAATATACAAAAGCAATAAACTATTGAATCATACTTCTCAATAGTAACTCATATCAAAGAAAAATTAGAAGCCATTGGTGACATGGTGGAAGAAGTGGAAGTTGTAATGACCACTTTAAATGGTCTTCCAAGAGAATGGGATTCCTTTATTAGAGGAATATGTGCTAGAAGAAGGCTAACCAAGTTCAAAAAACTATGGGAAGAATGTGTACAAGAAGAAGGAATGATAGAAAATAGAGAACAAAATCTAAATGATAATGAAGATCAATCTCTAGTTTCTCATGTAAAGAATTGAAGAAACAAAATAAAAGATCAAGGATCACCTCCTAGAATATCCCAAGACTTCAAAAGAGGTAAGAGACCTAGAAAGGATTATTCATCCTTTGAATGTTATGCATGTCATAAGATGGGACACATTGATAGAAATTGTTCTCATGAGAAAGATCAGTTCAAGAAGAAGAATTGAAATTTCTATGCCCATGCAGTTGGAGAGAAGGATAGAGAAAATGCAGAATGTATGTACTATATGTTCCTATATGTCCTAGAAAACATGAATACTGTATGTCGTATATGTTCCTATATGTCCTAGAAAAAATGAAGACTCTATGTTCCTATATGTTCATATATGTTTAAAGAAGAATCTTATTTTTGTCTCAGCTCTAGATAAGAAAGGTTTTAGAGTTTCCTTTGCAGATGATGAAGTTGTTATGTGGTCGAAAGGAAAGACAATATATACCTAAACTGTAATTGGTGTTGAAGAAGGATGACTCTGCAAATTGAAGGGACACACAAATTCAACTCTTATAACTAGTACCATAATTCCATGTATAAATATTGGCATATAATACTTGCTCATGTGAACTACAAATCATTTCCAATTGTGAGCAAGGTAGTTACATGTCTACCAAATATTTACATCAATCGTGAAGGAGTATTTAAAGGGTGTTCTCAAGAAAAGAACACCAAGAACCCATTCCCAAGAGGTAGCAATAAATCAAGTTTGATCTTGGATATTGTTCACTCATATGTGTGCAGACCAATGACAACTACTTCCTTAAGCAGCTATGTCTATTATCTCTCTTTTATTGATGACTACTCTCATAGGACTTGGATATACTTTTTGAAAGGAAAATATAAAGTATTTCAAAAGTTCAAGGAATTCAAGGCCCTTGTGGAGAATTTAACAGAAAATAATATCAATACCTTGAGATAAGATAATGGAGGATAATTCACTTCAAATAAATTCAATGACTTATGTAAAGAAGTTGGGATAAAGAGGGAGCTTACCACATCCTATAATCCTCAACCAAATAGAGTGGAAAAATGAAAGAATAGATCTATCATGGAATCAGTCAAAGTAATGATCCATGATCAAGATATACCTATGCATTTATGGGTCGAGACAACAAGAACCACAATCTATGTACAAAATAGAATTTCACATAGTTCCCTTGGGAACAAAACTCCAGAAGAGATGTTTACCAGTGAAAATACCGAAGTCATCCACCTGAAGATATTTGGTTGTGATATGTACTTACATGTTTCCAAGGAGAAAATATCAAAACTGTACCCTTTAGGAAAGAAGAGAATATTTGTTGGATATAGTGACCAATCAAAAGCTTATACAATCTACATTCTGGGTTTCCCTCATATTGGAATTAGGAGAGATATCACATTATATGAATTTGCATATTTTACGAAATCCATAAAGTAATATGTAGATGAAGATCATGAAGAAGAGAAGGAGGCTTCTATAACTATAGAAGCCAGTAAACCATTAGTTAGACATGTCGAAGAAGAACCTATACCAAAATATCATGACATGGAAGGATCTCAAGGACCCATGGAGACACTTCATGAGATGATATCAACAAAGATAAGGCCAACTTAGGCTTTTGATATAATGTGAGAAGCAATAATATATGGTGCACCAGAAGCAAGTAAGAGACCAAGACTCTACTCCAAGTACGTGGAATTAATGTGAGACCTTGTTGATGAAGAACCCATGTGTTTTGAAGAAGCCTCAAAGAAGAAGGAATGGATTGATTCCATGTTCAAAGAATACCAATCTATCATAAATAATGATGTTAGGAATGTCAAAACCCCAAATTTTCCGAAAAATTTAAAAATTTTAAATACAGCTAAATATCATAAATGCAGTCAATTAATTGTTTAATTAGTTATATGTTACTGATTTCATTATCAGAATTATCTATTTGATTATGTTTATCTTTATAGAATAGTTCTTTTTCAGTTTACTGACTTGTTTTCTCTTTGCGACCACAAGGTGGAACTGTCATGAAAATTCCAGGCTTACTTAGCTTTCGAGCTAACGCAGAAGTTTTCCTTCTCTTACAGACTTACAGGTAAGAAGTTCGGGTGCTACTTATCAAAATTCTAAAGCATTCATTTATGAGCTCATTGCAAAAAATAACTCAGTAATGAATATAAATGCTAACAATTTCCAAAGCTTATCAAGGTAAACTCATCAAAATGTCCTTCATTTTAGACTCTAAGGAATGCAATTCAGTTCTATCAGTAATGGCTATAACTGCCTTCTTTCTAGTAGATATAAAATTATAGTTCTTAAAGTGTTCTGAACTTTTTAATGTCTACCATAGTCGTCAAGTGTAAAAATTCTTTTAACCTTTCTTTGCAAGCAGTTTTAAGAATGACAGAGTTCTAAGTCCAGGGTCTAATTGATGTTGTGCACAAAAACATTCACATCACGATGGATTTGGTTATTGCTTGGGATAAGAATATAATGTATCTTGATACGAAGTTTACCTATCATTGAACCCTCTTTCTAAGCTTTGAGGTTAATGGGATTACAGCTTAATCTAATTCTGATAAATGTATCATTAAATTTCCATGCCAAGCTCCTTAACTTTTCAGACCTACCATGCTCAAATACAAACTTTACTAGTTTTATAATTAAACAATCAAGGTAAAAGAGGTTAATATTAGTAAGAAGAATATTTACCCCAAGTTTGTTTTATAATTTTCTTTTATAGCTTCAACTAGCAAAACTTGGTTAAAGCTATAATTATTCTAATACATAGCCATGTTGAAATAATAAAAGGGTCATGGTAAAGACCACGCCCATGAAAAGTTTATAGTTTAACCTTAAAGTCTTATAATCTTTTATTTCATACATCCCAAGCTTGTATAATATGCTAGGTCATAAACTTATTTACCTTGCTAGATTATATTCTTTTGATTACACAAATAAATGTTTACTAGAATAGTATCTGCCATACCTTACTTCTAGAACTCTCTTATTATATTATAAGGGTATATTATTTTGATCGATTGATTGTTAAGTGTAGAGGTAACATGTTATAATGTACTAGGTTGTAGTGTTGACTACGCCCATGATGAACATAAGGTTAAATCATAATTTATGTTGTGTAACGATGGTATACCACAATGTATATTAGGGTCGTAAGTTCTTCATGCCGTTGATAAGCTTTGTAACATAGTTTATATTGTAATGATTCCTTGTTATCATGCAATGCAAAAATAAGTTGACCTTGGAGCTAAGGACTATGGTTGATCCTCCAATTATCAAATGATTGAAGAATGCTCGTGAGGGAATGATCGTTCGAACTATAGAATTGAACCCAAAGTATGCAATTTATTTGTTGGCTATCGTGGCATCGTTTGGGCCATGCGTTGCATAAATAAAAGCACTGCACTGAACCCTAACTTGTCATTAGATCCGTCGCCTTGGGGCCTCCTGCCGCTCTGCTACGGCGTTCTCGTCTGCACTATCACTTTCTCCTGCTGTTGGTAGTCTTCCTGTCTACTGTTTTTCCCTGGTATGATCGCCTCGAATGCTTACTAGAGAGATGCTGTCATGTAACTCTTTGTTTCTTGGGCAAGGGTTAATGATACTTGCTCCAGGGTTTTACCGTCGTGGCTAGATCCATTCCGAATCCTTCGACTGTACAGAGTTTTCCTTTATCCTTGGCTTGTTACTATGAGTCGTGTTCTTGAAATTCAGAGTTGCTGGGGTATAGGGTTTCGTAGTAACTATGTTTTGATTTGGTTTGAGAACCATTACCGTTCTAGGGTTTACCTTATCAACCAGTTTCTGAAATTCTCTGTTGTGATTAGTCAATGCTAGGTAGTAACACCGTCTTCCTTGTAGCTGAAGAAAAGCCTTCTCCTCCTCGTGCTGGTGGTAGCGCTTCTTGTAGCAGGTGGTTACAAAATGGTTAAGCTTTGAGGTAAGCAACACCATTTACAGTCTTCTATTTTCATCGCATAGCTGTTTATTATTTATTAATTTAAATTTCCATACAAGATATTAACAGTAAACTGTGTGATGAAACCTGTCTCTCTCCCTCTGTGTAATTGGTGCGAGGCTGCAGCGACTTGTTGGTTTACGGTAAGCCTGGTTAAACCATGGCAATTCCTCCTTGTTCGGTCCCTTTGGTACATTTGTGGGTTGGTCATCGTGACCTGTAACCCTTACGGTTTCGGTTTACCCTGTTACTTGGGTTGTTGTTTTTAGTGGATAATGAAACCTTTGCGTTAAGCGGGGTTCTCCGGCTCCGGCCGTGACTGTAAAATTTGGTTTTTATTACAATTACTGTGTATAAGTACATGTAAATGACAAAAAGGCTATAAAGGCCTCGCTCTGTAAATTTTGTTGAAGCCGTGAGCTCATACATTGTATTAGACTCTTTCAGTTTTGTTAACTCTGTTGTATATTTTAATGTTAGTAGGGTTCGACCCTAACTCGAAAATATATAAAAGTATTTACAGTTTTCTCTTTAAATAAATATCTTGTATTTATAATGTACTTCTATAAATAATGGGGTTATTACTTATGTTATATAAAGTTTGGTTAAGCTCGGTAAATCGAGCATACTATCACTATGTTGGTTATTTCTTGCGCATTAATGTACTTGATTTTTACCCCGTAATATTTTTAAATTTAGTCGCTAGGGTTTCTTTACATTATTTTTATATTAATTTACTTTATTTAAAAGAATTTTAAATGCTATTATATAATTGTTACCCTTCATAATATAATGACTTTATGTTTTTACTGAGGTACTTTTGTATCTGTCAGATACAGCTTTTGAGTATAGAAATTATATCTTGTTTACTGTTACTGTAGTATAATAAGAACATTACTTATTTACATATTAATACTGTTCTTATAATTATATATTTATTAGCTTGTTCTTTGTTTATTTATAATCATAGAGTAAGATAGTATTTTACTACTCTGTTCTTATACTTACTGCACTGAATAAATTATATATGTATGCTCTGTATTCTATATTATATGTTTATGTTATAATGTTAATATTTATAAAATAAAAGAATAAGAACTAACTATGTTCTGCATTTGTTGGCATCTTAAAAAGAATAGGTTAGTAGTGGTAGACTTTTGTTTAAGCTTAACTAGATAAAATAGAATGAATGAATAGTAGAATAACTTACATTACTATTCATAAGTAAATTTTGATACCAACTAGATCATCTGTAGAAATAAATCAAGAATTCTAGCTGTTCTTTCTTTCAATTTGATTATTATACATGCAGTAGTTAATTAACCTAAATTGGGAAGAAGTAAACTGTAAAGTTGTAAAGCGTTTTTTATTTAACTTAACCCTACTCTAGTTTATCTAATACACTCTTTTCTTAAACTCAAATAAGCAATAAGATTACTAAAAGTAGATACTTTATCAAAACTGTTTTATCTACCCATACATACTACTATCAGTAAATAATATAGTTTCTTTCTCTGTTTCTAAAAAAAACTGACAGTCTCAGTCCAGGTTTAACACTACTCCTGATACAAAATATATTTCTTCCGATAACAAAATAAAAGAAAATATTCTATAATTCCACTAACATTTTATTCTACATTTTCATCATACTATCTTTATTTATAATTTCACCACATGTGCTAGAGTACGGCCTGGATCACTCCAGATGAGGAAAAACATAGGTAGGGTTTTATTTCTCATCAAACTGATTCTATTACTAAACAATATAAGAACAACTTCATTACTAATCCATCTAAATATTTACATCATAAGCTATAATGCATCATTCAATCACACATAGATAATACACAAAAATTAATAAATAGCAGAACTTGTTCTTTGAGCTTGGACGACAACAACAATGGGAGGTCGTTCCTCCCTACCAACTCTTGGAGAGCGCTCAAACAACGACTCCTCAGGACCCCCGATCTTGCTCTGGTATCCCTGGCTGGAACTAGGTGCAGCAATAATCAAGTACCAGTCTTTAAACTCAATACCAATCCTGAACTTATTTGTAAATTCTCTCAGCTAGCCAACTGTATCAGACCAAGTTACTACAGATTATCTCTCAAAACACCTTCCTTATAGTTTTCCCTTTTCCCCAATGAATTCCTTGAAGTGCATTCCTCCTGAATGATTATTCTCCTGGAAAAATATCTGAGCAGCCTCAGCTCTCTACATTGGGTACTTTTAAAAGATTGCCTAGGTCTTTTTGGGTTAGTTGTCATTTATTGAGCCACCTGCTCTGATCCCACTTTCTTGTGGGATCATGACCCCAAATGTAGGGAAGTTGCCACCTGCAACATAAGAAGTGTTTGAGGATGTTTCCACTTGTCTTTTTCTCTCCACCTTGTTCCTTCCACCAGTTTGACCAGTAACACTCTTATTAACAGCTCTCCCAAGATGTTGTCTCCACTTTTTATTTATTAAAAATAAAATATTCAGAATTACATTCCACTTCTTTTGACTCTGCTAAGTCATCAGTTCCTAATTAGCATTAAATATAACATAATGTCTTAGGAAATCTAATTAAAACAATTAACATTATTTTACAAAATTGGGGTATGTGACATACACACCCCCTTAAAATGTAACATCGTCCTCGATGTTACTTATTCTTCATCCTCTGCAATCTCCTGGAACAGATTTGGGTATGCCTCTTGCATCTTACTTTCCAGTTCCCAGGTGGCCTCTTCAGGACTAACGTGCTTCCATTGCACCTTCACCTGTCCAATGGTGCGGAGTAATTTCCCTCCTCCCGAGGATACAGTCTGGTTCCACCAGAATTTCTCCTTCTGGTTCCACCTGTACAACATTCCAATCAACCACATGAGTAGCATCACGAACATACTTTTTCAAAATAGAGATATGAAAAACATTATGTACTTTCAAGTTAGGTGGTAATTCTAGCTGGTATGCAACTTGACCAATTCTAGACAAAATTTTGAATGGACCACAGTAACGTGGTGCTAGCTTTGCACAACTCCCCAGTCTTAGAGAGATTTTCTTTGGCCTTACCTTTATAAACACATGGTCACCTACCTGGAACTCTTTAGGAGTTCTTTTCAAGTCTGCTTGGCTCTTTTTCCAATTTTGTGCCACCTTCAAATTTTCCTGCACTTGTTTCACAATTTCCTCCATTTCCTTCAATAATTCTGGTCCTAACACCAATCTATCTACTGGATTATTCCAAGAGATAGGAGTGTTGCATTTATGTCCATACAAAATTTCAAATGGACTAAATTCAGCTGATGACTGATAGTTATTATTATATGCAAACTCTCCTAGATGTAAGTAGTCTTCCCACTTACCTGGCTGATCTTTAACATTCATCCTTAATAAATCCTCCAGCACCTGATTCACTCTTTCAGTCTGTCCATCTGTTTGAGGATGGAAGGAGGTACTGAAATTCAAAGTTGTATTTAATCCTTTCAACAAGGACTTCCAAAAATTTCCTGTGAATTTGGGATCCCTGTCTGAGATTATAACCTTCGGTACTCCATGTAGCCGAAAAATTTGCTTTAAGAAGATGTCAGCTATATTGGCAGCCTTGTAAGTAGTTTTGACAGGAATAAAATGTGTTTCCTTGCTTAACTTGTCAACCACCACCATAATAGAGTCATTTTGATTCTGATTTCTGGGCAGTCTAGTAATAAAATCTAATCTAATCACTTCCCATTTCCAGCTAGGAATAGGTAAAGGTTGTAGCAAACCAGATGGATGTTGGTGTTCATTTTTCACTTGTTGACAGTCTAAACATCTAGCAATGTATTTAGCTACCTCATATTTCATATTAGGCCAAAAATATTCTTTCCTTAGCATGGTTACAGTCTTTTGATAACCTGGGTGTCCTGAATATGGTGTTTTATGGACTTCGTCCAGAATTAACAACTTAAACTTAGGCACATTAGGCACATACAGTGTATCTTTAAATAATAAAAATCCATTTTCATTTAAACTATAACCTTTTATTAAGCTTTCTGTAGGTTCTTCCTTAGCTGTAATTTGCAATTTCTGATAATTTTCATCTTGTTTTACCCCTTCTATAAGTTGTTCATTTAAATCAGAAGCATACGTGCTGATTGCTGCTGTAAAGTTCAGCTTTGCATTTTTGCTCAATGCATCAGCCACCTTATTTTCCTTACCCTTTATGTGCTGGATTTCAAAATCGTATTCACTCAAGAAGGCTAACCACCTTGCTTGTCTAGCATTTAAGTTAGGCTGATCTAAAAGATATTTCAGTCCTTTATTATCAGTCATTAGAATAAATTTTTTGCCTATTAAATGATGTCGCCACATTTTTAAGGCGTGTATAATAGCCACAAGTTCTAGATCATAAGTTGCGTAATTCTTTTCATGAATTTTTAACTTCCTAGACTCATAGGGTATGACATGCCCTTCTTGAGTTAGAACACTGCCTAAGCCATCATTACAGGCATCTGTGCATACCACGAATTCCTTATTAGGATCTGCTATTCTTAGAATAGGTGCACTAGTCAATAAGGTTTTTAATTTCTTAAAACTTTCTTCACATTTTGAGTTCCAATCAAATTTCTTGCCCTTCTTTTGCAAGGAAGTGATTGGATTTGCTATTTTTGAAAAGCCTTCAATGAATCTCCGGTAATAACCGGTAATTCCCATGAACGACCTCACATCCGTTACATCTTTAGGAACTGGCCAATCTTCGATTGCCCGAATCTTTTCAGGATCGACTGAAATCCCGTCCTTAGTCACTGTGTGACCTAAGTACTGGATTTCATCCTTAAAGAAGTCACACTTGCTAAACTTCGCGGAGAGTTGTTGTTCTCGCAACTCTTGTAAAACTATATTTAGGTGTTCTTTATGTTCTTCTTCCGTTTTAGAGTAAATTAATATGTCGTCGATAAACACGATAACAAATTTATCTAAGTATTTATGCATTATATTATTCATTAAGCACATAAAGACGGCTGGGGCATTGGTAATCCCGAATGGCATTACGACAAACTCGTAGTGTCATCTTTAATAGTCATCTTATTTAGCAACGGATATATGTTTTTAATAGTCATCTTATTTAGCTGACGGTAGTCTATGTATAATCGCATGGTTTCGTCTTTCTTTTTAACAAAGATGACCGGTGCTCTCCAAGGAGACACACTAGGTCGAATGTACTTCTTATCTATTAACTCTTTTAGTTGTGATTTTAGCTCATTAAGTTCTAAAATATTCATTCGATATGGAGCTTTTGAACTAGGTACCGTACCTGGTACCAGCTCAATAGTGAAATCCAAATCTCTCCTTGGAGGTAATCCTGGAATTTCTTCTGGGAATACATCAGTATACTCTTTTAAAATAGGAATATCTTCTATCTTTAACTTATCTGTTTCAGTTTTACTTGTCTCATTTGTAATAGTTACCGCATATGCTTTACATCCTTTTCTAACAGCCCTTTTTAGTTGTAAAGCAGAAATCTGTCTGATTATAGTTTTTCTAGGAATACCCTTAACCTTTACTGGTTGTTCATTACTATTTAAACACGTAAAATTTTTGTCGTAACAATTTAAAACTACCTTATGTTGTTCTAACCAATCCATGCCAATCATTAAATCATATGAGCCAAGTGGCAAAACATTAAGCTTAACTGTAGTTTTAAATTTATCCATAAGTAAAGTACATTCTTTCACAAAACATGTTACTTTTATTTTTGCCCCTGTGGCTAATTGAACTAACCAGGAATTCTCAAACTTATCGATAGACAACTTATATTTTTCCACTATCTGAGGTGCAATGTAACTAAGAATAGCTCTTGGATCAATTAAAATGATTACAAGTGTTTGATTAATCATACCTTCTACTTCCACCATGGAAGTCTGATAGTCAGCTTGGCAGTTCTCCAAAGCTGCATTAATTCTGGGCATAGTCCTTGCTAGTTCTCCAACGGTCATCTCCTCATGCATAGTATGAATATTACTGACTGACTTTTTCGAGTTTTGGCAGACCGAGGCATAGTGCAGGCCATTACATTACTAGCACTTAATAGGATCCTTACATTCAAAACCCTTGGTAAAATTCCCATGGTTATTTGCAGCTTCCTTGCCCTTAAAATTATTCGAATTATTGGAAGTACCATTCCTATTTCCCTGGAAATTTTTATTGTTAGAATAATTTTTATTCTTATTATTCTTGAAATTCCTCTGGGGTACAAATTCCTTATTCTTAAACTCAGGCTGATTGTTATTTTTCTTAGCCTTCCAATTGGCTAAGCCTTCTTTCTTCCGGTTCTACTCAAAATAGAAATTGACCTTCCTCGTGGCTTCCTCCAGAGTCTTCGGGTTGTCATACTCAATTCTGTCCTTGATATGGTACTGTAGACAGCTGAGAAATCATTGCACTTTAGGTTTCTCGTCTACTAGGTAAGGTACATACCTAAGCAAGCTTAAGAATTTGCTGTTCAAATCCTTCATATTCATTGAACCTAACTTTAATTCATAAAATTCTTTAGCTCTTTCTTCGTAATATTTCTCGGACAAAAATTTCTTCTTGAAGTACCTTTTAAAAGTACTCCAATTAACTTCCTTTTCTCTGATACCCTTGACTCTCTTCAGATCTTGCCACCATATATCAGCTTTCCCAGAGAGGTTATATATTGCCATCCTTGCCTTTAGTTGATTAGAGTAATTATATATATAAAAATATTTCCTCATCCCGGACAACCAGGACTCTGCTTCCTCCCCTTTTTTGGTCTCTCCATTAAAATTTGGGGGCTTTATATTTTTAAACTCCCCTGAAATTTCCTCATATGGTCTGTATTTCTTCTTTCTGTCATAAAAATCAGCCTCACTACTGTCACTAGTAGTACGGTAACTTTGTCGTTCACCGAACCCTTCCGATGATGAACTACTTTCAGTTTTTTCCAGCTTCATCTTTTTAGATCTTCTTTGATGACTAACATCCTCATATTCTGATCTTCTGCTCCTTCTTCTTTGATCTATATAAATTTGGTTCAACTCTTCTTGAGCCTTCAAAATCCTCTCATTCTCCCTCTTGACTGATTCCATTTCAATCTTCAAATATTTTACAGTCTGCAATAGCTCTGAAGAGTTGGCAGTCACCTCTTCTAACATAGGTTCTCTGGGCAATTGTCTTGTTTCTGTGTCTAGAGACTCCTCCTGAGCATACTCTCCCAGCTTTTCCATACCTGCCTGTTAAACTTCAGAAAAAAAGAAATTTTTTGTTCTTTACATAAAACAGAATATATGTTAGTATATTATTTTACTTTACTGTTCTATGGAAGCTAGTTGGGCTGCATCAAGGTCTAGTGTTTGAACCTTGTGCTCTGATACCACATGTCAAAACCCCAAATTTTCCAAAAATTTTAAAAATTTTAAATACAGCTAAATATCATAAATGCAGTCAACTAATTGTTTAATTAGTTATATGTTACTGATTTCATTATCAGAATTATCTATTTGATTATGTTTATCTTTATAGAATAGTTCTTTTTCAGTTTACTAACTTGTTTTCTCTCTCCGACCACAAGGTGGAACTATCATGAAAATTCTGGGCTTACTTAGCTTTCGAGCTAACGCAGAAGTTTTCCTTCTCTTAAAGACTTATAGGTAAGAAGTTCGGGTGCTGCTTATCAAAATTCTAAAGCATTCATTTATGAGCTCGTTGCACAAAATAACTCAGTAATGAATATAAATGCTAACAATTTCCAAAGCTTATCAAGGTAAACTCATCAAACTGTCCTTCTTTTTAGAATCTAAGGAATGCAATTCAGTCCTATCAATAATGGCTATAACTGCCTTCTTTCTAGTAGATATAAATTTATATTTCTTAAAGCGTTCTAAACTTTTTAATGTCTACCATAGTCGTCAAGTGTAAAAATGCTTTTAACCTTTCTTTGCAAGCAGTTTTAAGAATGACAGAGTTCTAAGTCCAGGGTCTAATTGAAGTTGTGCACAAAAACATTCACATCACGATGGATTTGGTTATTGCTTGGGATAAGAATATAATGTATCTTGATACGAAGTTTATGTATCACTGAACCCTTTTTCTAAGCTTTGAGGTTAATGGGATTACAGCTTAATCTAATTCTGATAAATGCATCATTAAATTTCCATGCCAAGCTCCTTAACTTTTCAGACCTACCATGCTCAAATACAAACTTTACTAGTTTTATAATTAAACAATCAAGGTAAAAGAGGTTAATATTAGTAAGAAAAATATTTACCCCAAGTTTGTTTTATAATTTTCTTTTATAGCTTCAACTAGAAAAACTTGGTTAAAGCTATAATTATTCTAATACATAGCCATGTTGAAATAATAAAAGGGTCATGGTAAAGACCGCGCCCATGAAAAGTTTACAGTTTAACCCTAAAGTCTTATAATCTTTTATTTCATACATCCCAAGCTTGTATAATATGCTAGGTCATAAACTTATTTACCTTGCTAGATTATATTCTTTTGATTACACAAATAAATGTTTACTAGAATAGTATCTGCCATACCTTACTTCTAGAACTCTCTTACTATATTATAAGGGTATATTCTTTTGATCGATTGATTGTTAAGTGCAGAGGTAACATGTTATAATGTACTAGGTTGTAGTGTTGACTACGCCCATGATGAACATTAAATCATAATTTATGTTGTGTAATAATGGTATACCACAATGTATATTATTGGGTCATAAGTTCTTCACGCCGTTGATAAGCTTTGTAACATAGTTTATATTGTAATGATTCCTTGTTATCATGGAACGCAAAAACAGGTTGACCTTGGAGCTAAGGACTATGGTTGATCCTCCAATTATCAAATCATTGAAGAATGCTCATGAGGGAATGATCGCTAGAACTATAGAATTGAACCCACAGTATGCAATTTATTTTTTGGCTATCGTGGCATCGTTTGGGCCATGCGTTGCATAAATAAAAGCACTGCATTGAACCCTAACTTGTCATTAGCTCCGTCATCTTTGGGCCTCCTGCCACTCTGCTATGGCGTTCTCGTCTGCACTATCACTTGCTCCTGCTGTTGGTAGTCTTCCTGTCTGCTGTTTTTCCCTGGTATGCTCGCCTCAAATGCTTACTAGAGAGATGCTGTCGTGTAACTATTTGTTACTTGGGAAAGGGTTAATGATACTTGCTCCCGGGTTTTACTGTCTTGGCTAGCTCCATTCTGAATCCTTCGACTGTACAAAGTTTTCCTTTATCCTTAGCTTGTTACTGCGAGTCGTGGTCTTGAAATTCAGAGTTGCTGGGATATAGGGTTTCGCAGTAACTGTGTTTTGATTTGGTTTGAGAACAATTACCATTCTAGGGTTTACCTTATCGGCCAATGTCTGAAATTCTCTACTGTGGTTAGTTAATGCTAGGTAGTAACACCGTCTTCCTTCTAGCTGAAGAAAATCCTTCTCCTCCTCGTGCTGGTGGTAGCGCTTCTTGTAGCAGGTGGTTACAAAATGGTGAATATTTGAGGTAAGCAACACCATTTATAGTCTTCGATTTTCATCTCATAGCTGTTTATTATTTATTAATTTAAATTTCCATACAAGATATTAACAGTAAAGTGTGTGATGAAACCTGTCTCTCTCCCTCTGTGTAATTGGTGCAAGGCTGCGGCGACTCATTGGTTTACGGTAAGCCCGGTTAAACCATGGAAATTCCTCCTTGTTTGGTCCCTTTGGGACATTTGTGGGTTGGTCTTCATGACCTGCAACCCTTACAGTTTCGGTTTACCATGTTACTTGGGTTGTTGTTTTTAGTGGATAATGAAACCTTTGCGTTAAGCGGGGTTCTCCGGCTCCGGCCGTGACTGTAAAAGTTGGTTTTTATTACGATTACTGTGTATAAGTACATGTAAATGAAAAAAAGGCTGTAAAGGCCTCGCTCGGTAAATTTTGTTGAATCCCTGAGCTTATACACTGTATTAGACTCTTTCATTTTTGTTAACTCTGTTGTATATTTTAATGTTAGTAGGGTTCGACCCTAACTCGAAAATATATAAAAGTATTTACATTTTTCTCATTAAATTAATATCTTGTATTTATAATGTACTTCTGTAAATTATGCGGTTATTACTTATGTTATATAAAGTTTGGTTAAGCTCGGTAAATTGAGCATACTGTCACTGTGTTGGTTATTTCTTGCACGTTAATGTACTTGATTTTTACCCCATAATATTTTTAAATTTAGTCGCTAGGGTTTCTGTACATTATTTTTATATTAATTTACTTTATTTAAAAGAATTTTAAATGCTGTTATATAATTGTTACCCTTGAGAATATAATGACTTTATATTTTTACTGAGGTACTTCTGTATCTGTCAGATACAGCTTTTGAGTATAGAAATTATATCTTGTTTACTGTTACTGTAATATAATAAGAACATTACTTATTTACATATTAATACTATTCTTATAATTATATATTTATTAGCTTGTTCTTTGTTTATTTATAATCATAGAGTAAGATAGTATTTTACTACTGTGTTCTTATAATTACTACACTGAATAAATTATATAGGTACGCTCTGTATTCTATATTATCTGTTTATGTTATAATGTTAATATTTATAAAATAAAAGAATAAGAACTAACTATGTTCTGCATTTGTTGACATCTTAAAAATAATAGGTTAGTAGTGGTAGACTTTTGTTTAAGCTTAACTAGATAAAACAGAATGAATGAATAGTAGAATAACTTACATTACTATTCATAAGTAAATTTTGATACCAACTAGATCATCGGTAGAAATAAATCAAGAATTCTAGTTGTTCTTTCTTTCAATTTGATTATTATACATGCAGTAGTTAATTAACCTAAACTGGGAAGAAGTAAACTTTAAAGTTGTAAAGAATGTTTTATTTAACTTAACCCTACTCTAGTTTATCTAATATACTCTTTTCTTAAAATCAAATAAGCAATAAGATTACTAAAAGTATCTACTTTATCAAAACTATTTTATCTACCCATACATACTACTATCAGTAAATAATATAGTTTCTTTCTCTGTTTCTAAAAAAAACTGACAGTCTCAGTCCAGGTTTAACACTACTCCTGATACAAAAGATATTTCTTTTGATAACAAAATAAAAGAAAATATTCTATAATTCCACTAACATTTTATTCTACATTTTCATCATACTAGCTTTATTTATAATTTCACCACCTATGCTGGAGTACGGTCTGGATCACTCCAGATGAGGAAAAACACAGGTAGGGTTTTATTTCTCATCAAACTGATTCTATTACTAAACAATATAAGAACAACTTCATTACTAAACCATCTAAATCTTTACATCATAAGCTACAATGCATCATTCAATCACACACAGATAATACACAAAAATTAATAAATAACAGAACCTGTTCTTTGAGCTTGGACGACAACAGCAATGGGAGGTCGTTCCTCCCTACCAACTCCTGGAGAGCACTCAAACAACGACTCCTCGGGACCCCCGAGCTTGCTCTGGTCTCCCTGGCTGGAACTAGGTGCAGCAATAATCAAGTACCAGTCTTTAAACTCAATACCAATCCTGAACTTATCAGTAAATTCTCTCAGCTAGCCAGCTGTATCAGACCAAGTTACTGCAGATTATCTCTCAAAACACCTTCCTTACAGTTTTCCCTTTTCCCCAATGAATTCCTTGAAGTGCATTCCTCCTGAATGATTCTTCTCCTAGAAAAATATCTGAGCAGCCTCAGCTCTCTACATTGGGTACTTTTAAAAGATTGCCTAGGTCTTTTTGGGTTAGTTGTCATTTATTGAGCCACCTGCTCTGATCCCACTTTCTTGGGGGATCATGACCCCAAATGTAGGGAAGTTGCCACCTGCAACATAGGAAGTGTTTGAGGATGATGCCACTTGTATTTTGCTCTCCAGCTTGTTACTTCCACCAGTTTGACCAGTAACACTCTTATTAACAGCTCTCCTAAGCTGTTGTCTCCACTTTTTATTTATTAAAAATAAAATATTTAGAATTACATTCCACTTATTTTGACTCTGCTGAGTCATCAGTTCCTACTTAGCATTAAATTTAACATAATGTCTTATGAAATCTAATTAAAACAATTAATATTATTTTACAAAATTGGGGTATGTGACATACACACCCCCTGAAAATGTAACATCGTCCTCGATGTTACTTATTTTTCATCCTCTGCAATATCCTGGAACAGATTTGGGTATGCCTTCCACATCTTACTTTCCAGTTACCAGGTGACCTCTTCAGGACTAAGGTGCTTCCATTGCACATTCACCTATCCAATGGTGCGGTTCTGCAGAGTAATTTCCCTCCTCCCGAGGATACAGTCCGGTTCCACCAGAATTTCTCCTTCTGGTTCCCCTGTATAACATTCCAATCAACCACATGAGTAGTATCATGAACATAATTTTTCAAAACAAAGATATGAAAAACATTATGTACTTTCAAGTTAGGTGGTAATGCTAGCTGGTATGCAACTTGACCAATTTTAGACAAAATTTTGAATGGACCACAATAACGTGGTGCTAGCTTTGCACAACTCCCCAATCTTAGAGAGATTTTCTTTGGCCTTACCTTTATAAACACATGGTCACCTACCTGGAACTCCTTAGGAGTTCTTTTCAAGTCTTCTTGGCTCTTTTGTTGATCCTGTTCCACCTTCAAATTTTCCTGCACTTGTTTCACAATTTCCTCCATTACCTTCAATAATTCTGGTCCTAACACCAATCTATCTACTGGATTATTCCAAGAGATAGGAGTGTTGCATTTACTTCCATACAAAATTTCAAATGGACTAAATTCAGCTGATGACTGATAGTTATTATTATATGCAAACTCTCCTAGATGTAAGTAGTCTTCCCACTTACCTGGCTGATCTTTAACATACATCCTTAATAATTCCTCCAGCACCTGATTCACTCTTTCAGTCTGTCCATCTGTTTGAGGATGGAAGGAGGTACTGAAATTCAAAGTTGTATTTAATCCTTTAAACAAGGACTTCCAAAAATTTCCTGTGAATTTAGGATCCCTGTCTGAGATTATAACCTTCGGTACTCCTGTGAATTTAGGATCCCTGTTTGATATCATAACCTTGGCCTTCAATATGGCTTGGATACTTAATGTTTGAGGAGACGCCCCCTTTCAGAATAAATTAATTAACCTAACTATTAATTATTTAATTATTATCTTATTTATGTTCGTTACAGATGCTCTTCTACTAAAGGCGTGTGACATCTTATCCAATTTGCTAGATACTATGTATTTTGGTTTAGTACTTTCATTTTTTATATGCAGATATGAATACTATGAAATCCTTAATTTACATAAAGAGGCCTAATACCCTTGGATTTTGTTTCCATTATTAAATCCAAGTAACACTATTAGTTTCAACCTTGACACTACTTAGTTAAGAATTTTCATCTACATATGAAGTTAATTAAAAAATATTCTCTTTTTCTCTTCCTTTATCATGAACCTACCTAGTTAAGTGTTTTCATCCATGTCTTAATTTAAGTTAAAATTATTCTCTTTCTCTATTCCTTTATCATAAAGGGAGTTGGATAAAACCCTAAATGATTACTAATTTCTTTCTAATCATTTGGGAGAAATCACAACACTAGCATTGTGCATTACTTTCACATTTCTAGATTTTGTGTCTAGTTTAATTAGGCCAAGGATGAATGGAAGTGGAAAAGAGGATAAAAAAACTTTGGTTGTTTTTAGTTTTTTTTTTCTCTATTATTATTTCATATTTTAGTTTACTAAATGATAATGTTCCTTGATATCTTCTTCTTTGTTTCTTAGTTTTTTTTCAAAAAATGAGTGAGATCTTCACCTTTATCAATTATGCTCTTCTTAAATCTACTAAATGTTTTGTTAGTGATTTTGATTGCTTCCCTAAGGATTTTTCTTAAGGACCCTCATCCCTCTTCTAGGATCAGTTGACCTCCTAGTTGGTATGGCTAATCAATTTCATCTTGCAACTCAGATAACCAGATCCTAATGTGGTTTAATCCTTTGATAAAGCAGTCCCAATCTTTATCAACGTCTCTTTCTAGTCCCAGATCCTCATCTAAAATCTAGTACTATACAACTGAGGGCTCATTATTAGGTAAATTCACTTGATCCAAAAAGTGAATACCTATATTGTTCAAATATAGGACGAGCCCCACCTTAATCTTATAAAACCCATGTCCTCCAATAAAGGGATCCTTCCCCAATTTGACTTGTCTCCCATTCCCACTTCCCAAGAAAGAAAAGATCCAAAAAAAGGAAGGGTGGCAGTCAAACCTCTCGAAATATTTGAAGCCAAAGAGTCATTTTTCTTCCTTTCTTGATCTAATCTATCACTAGTTTATTTTTTAAATATTTACCCTAAATAATGTCACTCCATAATCCTATCCCAAACAATCCTCTCTATAGAATCTTCATTGACAATGCCTATCTAAAAAAATAGAAATTTATCATACGCCAATCACCAAATTTATTTGGCACAAAGCTCTTATACCATTTGACAATGCGTACCCATTTTTTACTCTTATTACCCGCCCATAAAAAGCTAATCCTTCTCTACTTGATTTTATTTAAGATGGATTTCAGATTTTTGTCCAGGATAGACAATGCAGGTGGGATATTCTCTAAAATAGATTTTAATAAAATCAATCTTTTCCCAAGGTAAAACCACTAAAACATGGGTTATCCACTTTCTTTTAACCTTCCTTAGTAGTTGTAACCAATATCATATCTAGTAGTTGTTTGGGTTGAAAACATAACCTAAGTACTTAAACCCATAATCAATGGACTCCATAGGAAAGGGAGATAACACACGAACCTATTCCAAAACTTCCTCCTCTATCCCATCCATATGAAAACATGATTTTAGGATACTAATATCCATACCATATGCTTCACAAAATTATTAGAAATCTCTTGATAAGATCTCCATTCCTCCACAGTCCCAACCCTAAACAATAGTACATCATCTACAAACAAAAGGTGGGTAATAAAATTACTGGTAGTGATTTGACCCCTCTCGTCCTCCCTTCCCATTTTTCCTAGTCTATTAACTTGCTTAGTACCTCCATCACTAAAATAAACATCAAGGGATATAATGGGCATCCCTATATGAGGTCCCTATAGATTTTGAAAAACCAAGATGGCGAGCCATTTATGAGAACAACAAAGTTGGAAGAAGTCACACATCCCATGATCCAATATGTCACTTCAGTGCTTAACCCAATCTAAATAAGTACTAACCTTGAATAGGTCAAGTCAACTTTATCATATGTCTTTACTAGGTCCAACTTCAAGATAAAGGAACCCAACTTCTTGGTTTTTATTGTATGGAGGCTTTCTTGATTAAGTCCAAAAGAATCAAAATTTGTCTATTGTTTAAGAAGCCAAATTGTTATTTTGATGTGCATTTAGTTAATTGTGGCTTTATTCTATTAGCTATTACTTTACTATAACTGTGTAGATCAAGTTTCATAGGGATATAGGTATGAAATAATTAAAAGACACAATATTGACACTTTTTGGAATAAGTGCAAGAAAAATGGCATTTATAACACCTAAAACAAAACCCTTCACTCTGAAATCTTCCACCACATTCAACAATTCACCTCCCAGGTTTCCAAATAACTTGAAAAAAAATCCACAATCCAACCATTAGGGCCAAGACTTTTGGACTTATACATTTTCTATAATATGTCTTCAATCTATTTCAATGAGATAATACATCCCTAACTCTTTGATTGTCTTCATATGAGAAGAACATGGGAAGGCCTTGAATGACTTTCATATGTTCCCCAATGTTATTCACCAATACATTATGAAAGAGTGAGCCAAAGTGTGTCACGATTGCATCCTCCAACCCTTTTTTCTAGAAACTTTATTCCCATTATGATCTAATAGGTCTTAGGATGCATTGGTAATACTTCTCTAATCAACAATTTTATGATAGAACTTTGTGTTTTTATCCCATTGTGTTAGCCATATATCCCTACTCTTGAGTCTCTAGGATTCCTCCTCAATCCTTATAAATTTCCCTTTGTTTTCTTATCAGGAAGATAACCTACCTTTCTCCTACTTATAAAGGATCCCATAACAATTTATGATATAACTGGTATGAATATGTTGCTCGATGTTAAATACTCCTACTTTAAGTCTATTTTTTCATATTTTCCCATTGAACTACTCCCGCCTTGATCACTTGTAGTTTATAGATCAATTGGTGCATCAATGATCATTCATTTAAATGAGCCAACTCCCTCCACTTATTCCTGACCAAAGTAGTAAATTCTTCCTCTTTATTCTACATATGGTTAAATTTGTAGGGATATTTAACCTTCAAAATATCAACTTCCAATTTAAGACAAATAGGCATATGGTCCAATATACTGACATTCACAGCCAAATATTTGAAATGGTCATCATTTTCCATCAAACCATCATCCATCAATATTTTTTCCAATCGTTTGACCACTCCTATTCCACATGTTCTACCATTTATCCATGCAGGTACTAAGGGAACTTGAGTTACATCTATAAGATTAGTGGATTGGAAGACATGATTGAAAAAAATAGACAAGGGGTCCAGATGAGGGTGGGAGCCCTTGATATCCCTTGCTGATGTAGTCAAGTTAAGGTTACCCCAAATTATCAAGGAGGACGCACTTAGAAAGTCAATATCCACCACATACCCCAAAAAACGTCTCGTACAACATAGATTCCATAGCAATTAATCATCTTAATAGATTGTTCCAGCCCCCTTAAATGACCCGCCAATAGTATTCCTGCACAAGACATGAAGGGACAAAGGTTAGCAATCTCAGGTTCCAAGTCGAGAGTTAACCGCCTGATTTCCCATGTGTAGAGGATTTTGGTTTCGAATTATAAGGAAAAATTAAAGAGTCTAATTTTGTTTAGATGAGCACATTTAGTCTGGATAAATCAAAATGTTCTTTTAAAGAATTATAGAATTTGGGAAGGAATGATTTTCATTAGTTGTATTTTCTTTCAAAAGAATTTTGATAGTTTTGTCTTCTTTCAACTAAAGTTTGAATTTATGAAACTTAGGAAACCAAAAAATAAAGTTAATTTGATAAAATTGTCGTAATAACGGTTTAAATCTCTATTAAATAAAAATAATCCCTAATACCAACATTTAAATAATAATTTAAATAGAATAAATAAATAAAATAATAATCTAAATAGAAAATTTTGAATGTAAGCATTCAAAAACTAATAGAAAAAACTTATGATAAAATTTTTATTTTAAATAGAAAATTTGAAATTTAAGCATCTGCAATTATTTAATTCCTCATTATTATTATATCAAATCATGGATATAATTACACATTAAAATATGATTCTAAAATGATTCCCAAAAACATGAAAATCTAATTGGTTAAACCTATAGAAAATAGAATGAGAATATTTATAGAAAAATAATATGAAAGTATTTATAGAATATAATTTAAATAGGAGAGAATGGCTTCAAACCTTGCAAACCCTAGGGCTCGCTAGATATGCTTGTTTCAATAGAAACCATGAAGTCGTATTCTCCACCATTGAAGAACCTAGTACCAACCATATTAAAAGTGGCATTTTGTTTTCTTTTCTTGTTTCCCAACTTTTTTTTCCCTGATTAGGTGTCCTCATTCTGCTGTTGTAAATGTTTCTTTCATTAATGTTTGATATTGGTTATAGTGGTCAACTTGGAATTTGGATACTCCCTTTTCTCGTCCATTTGGTTCAGGTGGGAACTGCAGTCATATCACATGGCTTTTGATCAAGTGGTGGAGTTTACGCAGGTGTTATTTTCACGTTATATTTAATGTACTCATATGGGTCACAAGAATAATGGTAATTTTTGTCACACGGTCAGTGTTGGACACTGTGTGCATACAAATGGATCTATAACAAACAAGATTTAAGACCCTAGATTTGAGAGCTCCAATACTCCAAAGTTGGATACTATCCCTTTTTCGAGTCCCAGTGTGCCTCCTATTCAAAAATTAATAATAAGGTATCGCCAAGGTTTTTGGAAAGAAAAAATTTAGGGTTTAATCTTGTAGATGTTTTTTTGAATATAGATAACCGCCTAATAGAGAAATGGGGTATGATCATATAAAGTGTTAGTTATGGATCCTACTCTTCGTGATTCAGATATTGTGTTTCATCCATTTTTGGATCCCAATGCCACGACGATGCAATGTGGGGAGGATTTCCCCCTGCCCCCCACTAGCGGGGGTTTCGGGGGCATCGCCCCTATAACGAAAATTTAGGAAAAAGTTCCTTGTAAAATGTTGTAATTTCAAAGTCATGACTTGGTCAATAATGGGTGATTTATGGGCCCATGGTTTTGGGCAACCCATGGTATTTTCCCATGGTGTTCCCTTTATAAAAGGAAGGCATTGTAATATGACTTTGTATTGTATTGTAGCATTGTGAAAACTATCTGTGTGATTGTGTGAGAGAGATTTTGATAGAGTGAAGAGGAAGTGCAGCGACTATATTGCAGGTTTTATCCCTTCATTTTATTGGACGGTATAATAATAAAAGAACTAACAATTTATGTGTGTACATGTCCCATCTTGGGTGAACCACGCTATATTGGTGTCTCTCTTGTAATGTGTTAATATGTTTTATATTTGCATCTTGTTTATTGGTATTGCTTTGCGATCCTGTGTTCTAATAGAAAGGGTTCTCTGGGTTTAACGAAGAAGAGGGAATAATCCCATAGACATTTGAAGTCATTCAAGGTAAAAGATGGGAAGGAGTTATTAGTGCTCAGACAATATGTGAATATAGACTTTGTGGAAAGCCAGTTTTATAGAGGGTTCTCATTGGCCATTTAGAGTACGCCAAACTGAATAGGGTGGAATTGATTAAATGGGTCATAGATACTTGGAGGAAGGATATAGGTTATAGCCCCAAAATCATTACTTTTCCAAATGGAAGGATTTGCTTCCTATTTGTGTCGATGGAATATGTTCAAAAAATGATTGAACAATTTTGGGTGATCGATAGGATATTTGGTGCTAAACAAATGACATTTGGGGTTTAATATGCTAAAGTAAAATATTATTAAGAGGCCCTTATGGTTACTTCTGCTTGTTTTCCATTACAACTATTGAATAAGAACATTTGTATAGCATTGGTGAATACATTGGGGAAATTAATTGTTCTGGATGAAAAACTGCTCCATTTTGAAGATAAGCAGATAGTGTATGTATTGGTTGAATTTGATGTTTCTATGGGTTTTATGGAGGGAGATCATTCTAGGTAATGTATTTTTTTACAACGAATAAATTACTTGAATGTAAATTTTAGGTTCCATTTTTGTAGATGCACATGCCATCTAAGGGATAAGTTCCTAGAGACTATGTATGCACCATTGGAAGAAACTGATGATGAGGATATTGCATAGTTTGAGGATTTAAATGGTCCTATGAATAATGAGGCTGTCGAGGATATTTTGGTTGTTAATGTGGCTCGAATGGAACCTATATGATATTTGTTAGTGGAAATCTTGGACTCTAAATAGGTAAGTCAATTCCTAGCTCCCATCCTTTATATGAAGGTATCTCTTCTAAAGAATTATAATTAATAAATTCTATAGAAAAGGAATATGATATAAAATCAATGCCTAAGGTTTATGGGTTGGGGTCTGGTCTTTATTACAAAATCCCTGAAGAGGATAGGTTTGGGATTTATGACATTACATGTCACAACCCTAGTAACTTAATTGATTCAATGGGGCTATAAAATACCCAAATTTCCCACTGAAAATATTCCATGAATTTCATTTCATTCTCCCATTGTTTAAATTTAATAATCACAGTAGAATTTAAAAAGATACATTGATTACTTGTAATTTAAATGCGAACAAATGAAATAATACAAACAAGCCTATATGAATGTAGCCACATATATTCATTAATCTCAAGCAAATTATTCAAAACATAATTGTAACTCTATTAGACACATATAAAGTATTGTTATCTCCCAAAATAAAATAAATTTATTTTTGATAGTATGAAGAATTTAAATGATGCAATGAAGGATATGAAGATCACTAACAGTTTTGAAGACCTCTATTTTTTATGCAAATTTCACAAAGTTGTGGCTTTGGTGGCTTGGGCGAGGATCAAAACATCTCATTAGCCACAAAAAGATGCAAGATAATTAGCAGGTGGAAGACCCTTCGGTAGATAGGCATATTTATGTAATGTTTTTACACCATCGGAGTGTTTTAAAACAGCAATCGGAAGTTTTAAAGACTACAGATCAGGGAGATAAAGCTAAAGGTTTCTACAGTGTCGATGTCAAAACTTTAAAGGACTAACGATCGGTGAGCTAGTTCCCTAGGCAGCCGCAACAGCGGGAAGCAAACTGACTACGGATTTTGATTGATGACAAGAAACATTCCGATAGCGCGACGATAGATGAAAACATCAATGATTGGAGGGGCTAAAGACTAACCAGCGGCGGACATTAGAGGAAATTTGGGGTCTAAAATTGGCCTTATAAGAAAACGCGCCAATAATAAATTTTATGCGTTGGAATTCAAGAACCAATAGAATTTCAATAAAATGAGTCAACCATAATGGTTGAATTGACATATTTGTCATAAAAGAAAACTACTTTTTTTGTTCATATTTTCGACATATCTCCCTGTGTTTTTACTCAAAATTCAGGCAGGAGAGCTTGTTGGATGCAGAATTTAATTCTACATCCAAAAAGTACCAACACTGCGTACTTTTGACAGACCCCGCTACCCCAAAAATAAGAAATACCTGAAAAAACGTGATGATGACACATTTTTTCGGGTATTTCTTATTTTTGGGGTAACAGGATCCGTCAAAAGTATGCATTGTGGGTACTCGTTTGATGCGGAATTAAATTCTGCATCCAACAAGCTCTCCCACCTAAAATTTGAGTAAAAAAACAGGGAGATATGTCGAAAATACGAATAAAAAAAGTAGTTTTTTTCATTCTTTCTCCAAAATTAATAGCTATTATTTTATTATTTTAACCATTATTTTATTATTTTAACCATTATTTTATTGTTTTAACTATTATTTTATCATTTTCCTTAGGAGGCCCATTTTAGACCTCAAATTTCCTCTAATGATAGTTCGCTACGGAGCCGCAACGTCAGAAAGGCTAAAGACTACAGATCGGTGAGATAAAGATGAAGAGTTTCCACAGTGTTGGAGTCAGAAGACACTAGTCATCGACACAATAGTCCACTAGGGTGCCGAACTGGTGGGAAACCAACTGAATACGAGTTCCGCCACAACATAAAATTTTGGCGATCAGAGGATCAAGGGACTAATGTTGTGGATTTTTAGTTCACTGCGACGCCACAACTGCAGAGGAAAGATAGCCTACGGGTTCCACGATGTGATGAACATTTCAGCGATCGAGCAAGAATTATTCTGATAGCGCATAACAAAAAATCATCACCGATCGGAATAAATAAAGACTACGCGGCGGAAATTGCAAACACTAATCGTCGGCACAATAGTCCACTAATGAGCCGCAACGACGGGATGAAAATTGACTAAGTATTCCTATCAATCAAGAGATGAACTCTTCGATGGTCGGAAGGACTAAGAACAATGTAATGGAAAATATTCCACTAAGGAGCCACAACTGCGGATAAGAGAATGATTAAAGGCTACGATGGAAACTCCTACTCACCTCCAACAGTGATGAAAGTAGTTCAGGATTTGAAAACACTAAGGTATCAGCGAGATAGCCAGCCAAGGGCCCAAAACTACGGAAGACAAATAGACAAAGCTTTCGATCAATTGACAGAAAAGCATTCTGATAGCACAACAAGGAGAAATCATCGGCGATCGGGAAAGCTGAGAACTACAGATCGGAAAATTTAAGACTAAACTCTTCCGCAGTGTCGATAGCATAGGAGACTAAAGCTCTGATTCATACATAATCAATCAACTTTCGGTAGGGTTAAATTTAGTTCGTTTTACCTCTCAAATTGCGGCAACGTTAAGAGAAAGGTTTCGATGCATTATTTACTATGGCTCCCGATCGCCAATTTGTTAGTTATAAATAATGCTGATGCACTAAGATTAGGAGCGCAGATTGGATAAAAGAAGAAGATGTCACAACGCAGGTGATCTAAGGAGCACTGACACTGCGGAAACAAAGAGACTTGGAGTGTCGATAGAATGGAGGAAAAAGCCTCCGATCAACAACCATGGTAGTAAATGGCAGAAAAATAGAGACTTGGAGCGCTGAATCTGTGGGGACAAGATAAAGAAAAATCCAAATTAATTGAGGAAAATCACTTCAGTAAACGCAGAGACACTGGCTGTTGGCAGTAATTTCACAGCAAACAAGTAGTGGTGGTTATCAGCTATCACTTTAGTCATTAAAATATCAACTAGATCTTTGCATTAGATAAACAAATAGTTAGCAAGGGTTTTAAGCCCTAATCTGGAAAAACTATTACTTTCAATTATTTTTGATGTAAACAGATCAGATTTTCAGGAAGTGTAATGTTTGTAAGAGGCTATAAAGCCCATGATTTTTTGATTAATAAGGGTTTGAATGTGGGGATTTATAAGCCCATCCTATTAGCAAGTGTCTCATCTGGTTTATTCATAATACAAGCTCTTTTGTTTATACTTGTTCAACCATCTTCTTTATCATTACTGTACTTAAGCCTGAATGTACATTTAAGTTATTTCAAGTTGATTAAAAGCCAATAGTTGTCATCCTATTGGTAAGTTTATGCGATTTGATTGATAAGTACCATCCTTGTCAGGTTTTAACCATTTGTGTGCATGTGTTATTGTTGTTTAGGTCCTCAGTAAAATGTAGTGACGTAACCTCTGAACAGCATAGAAAACTACTAAGGCTAACTTCTCAACGTGGGAGTACCTAAGTTCAGGTCTAGCTAAAGCACGACTAAGATAGTAAAAGACATGCTCTACAAACCTATCATCTTCCTAGACCAGTACTACCCCAATGGTCGACTCAGACGCAGCCAGATACAATATAAAATCCCTAGAGTAATCTGGCAGACACAGTAAAGGTGCCGACAACAAAGCTTTTTTCAATGCCTCGAAAGCAAGTTGTGCAGTTTCATCCCATACAAATGGGGTATCCTGTTTAAGCAGGTGCATGAAACCCTTGGTAATCTTGGCATAGTTAATGATAAAATGTCGAATAAAATTAGACTTTCCTTCCAGGATTTGAAGTTGCCTAATAGAATGAGGAGGAGGCAGATTTACAATGGCCTCTACTTTTAATGGATCCACCTGGATGCCTCTATTAGAGACAATGAACCTGAGCAATCTCCCTGACTCGACACAGAACACGCACTTGTGTGGATTCAAGCAGATCTTATAGTATCTGCATCTTTCAAATATCAACCGTAAATGATCTGGATGTTCAATCCTCTTACGATAATGTGTAGGAATATCATCAAGGTAAGGTTCGACAATGGATTTGATATCATGGAAGGAAAAGTTCATAGCCTGTTGAAAGGTTGCCCCAGAATTTTTAATCCAAAGGGAATTTTTTTGTACGCGAAGGGACCCCAAGGACAAATGAAAGCAGTTTTATGTTGGTCTTCTGGTTTTATTTGAATTTGATTGTATCCGGAGAAACCATCCATAAACAAGAACACCTCACTTCCCATGCAAGAATCTATAATATGATCTATAAATGGCGTGGGATAGTTGTCCTTAGGAAAAGCTTTATTCAAATATCTGAAGTCGGTATAGACGTGTATGGTCCCTTGCTTCTTATCAACGGGAACAGGGTTGGATACCCATTCCGTCAAAGCTATGGGATAAATAAAAC
The DNA here is from genome assembly GCA_001517045.1 of Pseudotsuga menziesii. Lineage (NCBI taxonomy): Eukaryota > Viridiplantae > Streptophyta > Pinopsida > Pinales > Pinaceae > Pseudotsuga > Pseudotsuga menziesii. Next base: position 191,032 of record LPNX010882146.1, read on the forward strand.
CAGCCTTCAACAATTTTTCAACTTCATCCTTCACAGCCGCCGCTTTACGCGGGTTAACATGTCTTAACTTTTGCCGAACAGGTTTGGCATTAGGGTATGTTTGGATCTCATGTTCACCTATCGATGGATGAATTCCTGGCATCTCCTGATATGACCAGGAAAAGACATCATGGAATTACTTGAACAAGGAAGTATAGATGGTAATCTCCTCAGGAAAGCAATTTGCACCTATATATATGTTTTCCATGACATCAGGATTTACAGAGATGTTGATAGGGATAGTAGCGGAAATATTTTCCATATTCCCCTCGGCAAACATTCCTTCCCTAGGTAAGGGATTGATGGGTGTATCAACATCATCTGACAGTCTCATATGAAACTCTTGGTTTTCTATCCTGCTTAGCTCTGGAAGAAAATGTGATCGATGATGAAGATCTTCACAGATCTTATCACGTCTGCTCAAGACTTTCAAAATGGCTTCATCAGAAGGTAAAACCATATCTAAACAGTCTGAAGAGTGCAAAGAGTTTTCTGCCCAAGCAGGCAAATAGACTTCTTCCAGGTCCTCTAAGACTATGAGAGGGTCTGGAATGGGTTCAACAGTGGTTTGAATGATAGCTTGGTAAGCTACTTCCATTGCTAATAGGGGCACTTCTGGTTCATGGGGGGAAGGGAGAACCCAAGGATTAATCCTATCAACAACTGTGGCTATGGACTTCCCCACACTAGTAGAACCAATGTAGTTAATCGGGGCTGGAAGATCAAATGTGCCCATCAGTGATGTGTACATTCCATCCCCCAGGCTTCGTGCAACGGGTTTGACCTAATCAACCAATGGCACAGCGGACTCATTAGACTCCAAGCGGCCTTTTTGAGTAAAATCGAGTTGGTCAACAGTAACCAACTTCCCTTCATGTGGAAATGCTACCACCCGAAAGATGACCGATGCAATAGAGGACATGGCATAAGACTAGCTTCTTTCCAGAAGCAAATTATATTCCAAAGGGGCATCAATCACTTCCACCTCAACAAACACTGCTTTCCCTGCCAGCTTAACTTCAAAAGCCGGTAGGATACCATGTGGACAGAATGAGCTTCCATTGAAAGCAGTAAGTAGAGTGTTTGATAAGACCAGCTCTCGGGATCTGAGATCTTTCCAACAAGACAAGGACATAATGCATGTAGAAGAACCCTCATTAACAACTTCCCTTCCAATGGTCTTTCCACCATGGATGACATCTATTGATAAGGCTACATGGCAAGGTAGGCAAATTTTAACATCAAAAAAATGAAATTTCACCATGAGACTCGACGAGTCCATGCTGCCTAAAGCTGTTAAGAGGGCATCCTGCTGAGTGGGACAGCTCTGTAACACCTCTAAAGCTGACATTGCACACGGGGTTTGGGCTAAGTCTTCAACCATGGAGTAGTTTGAAGCAACCCTAGCATTAGGGTTATGCAAGGTCTTCTTAAAGACACCTTTCGGTATCTTCGACATAGTTTTAGCAGGCTTCTCGATCGTGAGAGGGTTAGAAGTTTCACCTATAGCCTTACCCTTCTCGAAAGTCTCTTTCTCATAGTTTTTATTCCTCATTTGTAACAAAGTTGAAGATCGAACCATGTTGATATAGTTTCAGTCAGGGGCACCTGGAGTGCCCCCTGCTACATTAGAATCTAAAGCAGAGTTATGACCTTGGGGAAAAGGATCCTTCAGGACAGCCGATTGTTGAGCTTTAAGCAGTTTCTAGGCTTGTTCCATAAGGGGACAAAGGTGAGTGAGGTGATCCTCATGGCACAACTTACATGGGAATTTAACCTTTTCCTTTTCTTTCTTGCCCCTATCAGCATTGTTTGCAGGCTTCTGCTTGTTTTGATTTCCCTCTCCTTTCTTTCCTCTCTTTTTCTTCCTGTCGGGCTGCTGATTTCCCTTCTGAGAGGTCTATGCAAAAAAATTTGCACTCTGGGGGGAGGGGCTAGCCTTTGCTGCCTCCACCGTAGAATGCTTGACGGACAACTGATGAAGATGTTTAGCCAAAGACTCTGTGATGGGAGAGTTTACAGACCCAACCACACCATCGGCATGGGGTCCAAGCTTAGGATTCTCTGCATCGTGGGTAGGCCTCAGTGCCTCAGGGATAATCTCATACAAGATCCTAGATTGTGAATAAATCAAATCCAATTGCTGGGCCTTGAGAATGGCTTATTCTTCATTCGTCACTCCTGAAGTGGATACGTCCTTAGATATGTAGGGCAACAGGGATTTAAGGAACCACTCTAGTAAGAACTCAGGAGGATTAGTGGCTTTTATAAGGATCTTTCGCCTCCTCCACTCTTGGATATGATCCGAGATGTGGATAGACTTGTTTTTCCTAAAGGTAGATAACAAGTCTGTTCCAAAATCATATCAAACCGGAAGCTGAAAGTGGCTAAGAAATGCACTAGCCAAGTCCCAAAAACTATTGAACGCAGCAGAAGGAAAATCAATGTACCATTTTGCCGCAGTACTTGTTTAGGTTCTTTGGAACAGCCTCAACCTAACTGAATCTTCATTTAATGACTTCAAAGAACACCATAAATGAAATGTGGTGGCATGAGCCCCAGGATCTTCACCAACTTTGCCCTTGAATTTAGGGATGTCTACTGGCAGTTTGGTGGGAACAGCTGGCCACGAGGGGTCATGCCTCACTGGGTCGTTCATCAACTTAGACAAGTCTGGAAAATTTAACGTTGCCAGGAACGGAAGCTTGGGTCACATCGGGGCACTAAAAGTGCCAGTCTAGGGATAAGATGGACCTACCCATGAATGCCCATAAGTAAAGGTGGGGTTGTCCCCTGCCACTGGTTGCAAAGTGGATAAATTAATTTGAAACAGATTCCATCCATAAGCCACAAGATTGTGAGTGGGAGGTGCAATATTAAAGGTTCGAGCCATCCCAATCGAAACCGGGGTCTGAAAAATAGGAGCAGGTATCCCTCCGCTAAACAACGAAAAGGGAGAGCTCGTAAATGGGGCCGAGACCGGAGTTTGAAATTTTTTCCCATAAGAGGTATTGTTTCCAAACTGCACTCCTAAATAAGAAGGTGATGGGCCTACGTACGGAATGGATGGGGGAATGTGCCCCCCATTCCAAGGAAATCCTTGGACGAAAGACAAGGATCCTACTGGACCACTTTGGGCAGTGTATGTGAAGGAGGAAGGAACAGTAGGTATACTAGGAATCCCAGTAATGGTTTCACCAGAAGCACTTGCTAAGCTTACGTGAACCGGCGGTTGAACCACCCGGCTCGCTGGAGTCAATGGCATAGTAGGTAGGCTAGATATAGGGGTACTAACTGGGGGAGGTAGCATCCCTTCAGCCAAAATGGCTGAGATGAAAACAAAAGAACTCTCTCCTGTAGTAGACATAATCATGCCCACAAGGACACCTAAAATAGGTGAATCAAACGATCTAACCTGGATGATCACAGGATCATTTAAATCAATCAAGGGTGTGTTAAAGTTTCTCACAAAATCGTCAGCCTGCAAGTATTCTATCTCAACTGTATTAAAATCAAAATGGTTAGCTATAAGTGTTGGTTCACCTGGAAATTCACTTACTCCTACCGGTTCAAATGAATCACCCATGTCCAGTCTCTGTCGTTGGGGTGGAGGTGGAGGTTCCAATGTGATGAGAGGAGGAAGGTTTTTCAACCTTCGTGACCTTCTTATAGGTTGTTCCTCCACAATTGTAAATTTGACAAATCAAACCCTAAGTTCAATTGAACACAGACAAACCAAAGAGCACTCACTACGAAATTTCCTAAAGTCTCAAACCAAGGGTAAAATATATGCTTTCCTGAAGAAAGCTGAAAAATAGTTACTTGGCATCCTTGAAGTGGTTCTTAGTCACAAGCGGAGGAATCACCCACCGCCCTCCTACACTTTCAACAAGGGTTACCTTCCAAGCCCATCCAAGGTGAACCAGGAATATCCTTCTGATTTACCTAGGTATGAACCCTAGATGTCAAGAGACTAAAGGCTACCTTAGCTATACCAACAGTCTGGGGGGACAGTTGCAAGCCTGACTCGTATGCATGGGCAGAGTAGCTGAGCCCAAAACTCTGTCTACGACAGAATCCCCAGATGTGTAAAAGTCCTGATTTACATTTTGACAAGGAATCGGAGGGTTATCTCCTCAGTCCAATGCCTCCACGCGGCCTTGTGATTGACTCCCATTTGAGAGGAGCTTCCCAGATACAATTGATAAATACAAGGATTTACCTATTGAATGGTCCACTATGTCTGAAATTTAAAACTTATGGGAAGTTTACACTTCCTATCCCACAAGTCTAGCCTAAGCTAGTAGGTGAATGGCCCTAAAAAATAAAAATTACTAGTAAATTTTAATTATTCCGTTCATTTTAAGGGTTGTTTCTTACTCAAAAGGAAGTGGAGTGATGGACTATGGTGTTTTTGACTCGATAAGAAATAAATAAAAAACAAAGGTGTATTTTTCAAATCAAATTACCACTACTAAAACAAACTTCTTCTTTTTTCGTAAATATAAATTGATGAACAAATGCAACGATAAAGAGAATACTAAGACTATATTTTTGTAGTTTTGAGATTATATTTTAAAACTGAAAATAAAACTACTCTATGCAAAAAACAAATGCAAAAATCTTTAACAATGTTTTTCTCTTCACTTTTTAAAATGCTCAAAGACTACTTATGCACCTAAAATGCACAAAAACTCGAGTATGCTTGAATTTAACAAACTATATAAAGTAAGCAAAGTGAAATAAACAGATTATAAAGACCAATAAATCAACCACCTAAGGAAGACTTGAAACCCTAGCTTGGGCAGACACAATGTAACAATACACTGAAATCACACAAAGGTAAGTGGCACACCAAACACTACTCAAAAATAGGCTGGGATAAACAATGCCTAGAAACCTGATCACTGCTTCAGACAAATAACACTTAAACTTATAACCTTAACAGGCAAATCCACTTCAAACTTGCAAACAGAATGAAAATCCAAACAAGAGAACTCAAGGGATTTACAAGAAAGCACAAGGTGTGACCAACAAGGTCATCAGACTAACAGCACAGTGCTTATAAGGAAGACCAACCAACAAACAGAAATTATAAATGGATAGGGACAAGCAAACCCTAGCCCAAAAATTCCTATTCCAAGGCTTGTACATGACTTTGTATAAGGGCAACTCGTGTACCGTACGCGATTGTCCTAAAGAGAAACCTGTGTACGCAGGCCTCTGTACGCGACTGTATGCAAGAGCAACCCGCGTACAGGTACAAAATTTTCCAAAAAGAAGGAAAATTCACAAGGCCTTCAAACACTATGGTAATCATGAACTAGAACAAGATACCACACACAAACTCAAGGAAAAGACTGGTCAAGGGTAACAGAAATAACCTACAACAGTCTGGGCTCCCCAGCGGAGTCGCCAGTTCTGTTGTTTAGGAATAAACACCTTATAACTGAAGGTCTGGGGTTACCAACATACTCTTAAAACTTGCAGATAATCAGCTTCAAAGTACAGAAAGGAAGTAGGAAGATAGAATGAACTCACCCGATTAATGACGGTTGATCCAAGCCTTGACTTCTTCCGCTCTGCTTCTTCTTCAAAACTTCCAGGGATGCATCTCCTTCACCTGCAAAGAGCAAATCTTCCAAATACATTCTCATGCATGTATATATGACAAGTTAGATAAACAATATATAGAGTGCTTAATCATAAATATTCATCAAACCATGATACATGAAAGACATTCAACATGCATTTGGAAAAATGATTCTCTTTATTAACAATAGTTAATGAGATAAGATTACAACCCAACGCCTGAAACAAGGACTCCTCTGCAACCAAAGGATTCTAAGTTCTGCTACTCCAAAGACTTCTGAATAGATACCACCAGCATAACGTTGCTCTCCAAGTATGATTGATTAATGCCCTCCCCAAGGCCTCTATTTATACTTAGTGAAATAGAGTAGTTTCGAAGGTTGAGGAGGTTGAGATAGTTAAGATAGTTATTGATTAGGGCTTAACACATCTCCATTATTCGCGATTTATTATTTTTAATGTCAAAGGAATCCGTACACGAGTATTGATACTGGAAACCCGTGTATGACACATGAGTTTCTATAAGGGAAACCTGCGTACAGATCTGTACGCGGGTTTCAATGACAATACTCACATATCGTACGTAATATGTTGTAAGAAAAGTCACGTATGTACATGGGTTGCTTATAGGAAAAGTCACGTACAGAAATTGACATATGAAAAGGTAAAAATGGCAAGCTGGATGGATAGTGAATGTATTTCATAACATGCCCATCTATAGTGTTTTAGGAAACCTTCAATCCATAAATGTCCTTTTGTGTGCCAACAAGTGAAATGTTGGCACTTGGATGGAGAAGTGCCATTTGGGTTGATAACAGTTATGTGTGTAAGTCTGCTAGCTTGGTGAGTTCTCCATTTCTGCACCTTTTTGTCAAACTACTGAACAAGTTGTAACTAAAAGCCTTGTGATTGAGTGAGCATCATGCATGTCTTGAGAGTGGGAGGTTATATAGGTTATCTGGCTTGATCCATATCAAAAACCCAAAAAACAATTTAAGTTACCAAGCATCCTCGAGCAACAACCTAGAGGAGTTTCCTGGAGTGATAACAAAGTGGCACCGTTGCCGAGGATAAGAGATTAAATCTCAGCTTCCCTGGGAGATGACATAGATCCATGCTTTGATGATAGACAAGGATTGGACATCATAATGGTTGTAATCATCTATCTGGAAACTCCATTGATATAAGGTGGCTTCAAGAATACCAAGTACCAGAGAAAACCCAAAGGGGCCACAAACAACACCCAGTTCAGATCCAGAAGAAATCTTGAGGAAAGATAGGGCTTCACTAAGATAGACCAGCAATGCTAGACAACATGCTACATTAGGTATTTCAAGAAATATTTGTGCTATTATTTCTTCTACTGAAACTCTTAATTCCCAGGAATTTTTTATATCAAAAAAATCTAGGGCTTGGGCATCTTCAAGCACTGCTGCTTGTGAAGATCCAATCCCTGGTGACTCCACTAGGATAAGTATACCACCGCCTTCCCAGCAAATATCCTCATCAGTGATGCCTTCCACATCCCTCTCCATACCCATTTCCAATATGGCCACCCCTCAATTGTCCAAAATGGAAAGGATCCTAGTAGGTAGGTATGCACCCCTTGTTTTGCCAAATCCTCTCGCAGCCATGCCTACCGGGGATTACCTCAAGTATATGCCTAAGCTTGTAGGGGAAGGGGATTTTAATGCTGAAGCACATCTAGAGCATTTTTATAGCTATGCTAAAAATATAAATATAGAACAAGAAGATGTATGGACCAGAGTTTTTGTGCAAAGCCTAGATGGCCAAGCTAGAAAGTGGTTTAAAGAACTTCCTGCTGGATCAGTGGCAGGCATAGAGGCCCTAGATGATGTTTTCCTAAAACATTGGGGAGAGAGGAGAGACCACCTCTACTACATCACAAAGTTCAGCAACCTGAGAAGATAAAATGGTGAGTCTGTCTCCATCTTTAACAAAAGATTCAACAACATGTACAGCAAGATCCCCACTGAGATTAAGCCAACCGGTACCTCGGCTATGATAACTTATGCAAATGATTTTGACTCTGACTTCTGCCTACTTCTCAGACAAAGGAGGTCTGCCTCATTATCACTCAATGCAGGATGCTACCCTAGAGGTAGAGTCAAACATTCTGGCATCTCAGAAGGTCAAAGGGAAGATAGACAGGAGAAAGCAACCAGCAGACTATGGTGGGACTTCTGCATCAGAGAACAAGATTGAAAAAATGACTAATCTCTTAGATAACCTGACTGCTGAAAGGTCAAAATTGAAGGACCAAGGACATATGCCAGTGAGGGGTAAGGGGCCAAGTGACTTTGCTCCTCGAAACCCAAATTTTGTTCCTTATAGAAGAAGAAACCCCCCTGTTCAGATTCTCAGAAGGGAGAGAAACCAAGGGGAAGACCAGAGGATAAGAGCTCCATTTCAAAATGATGTATTAGAAGAAGATCCAGAATTCATGGAACCCAAAGGAGAAGTTGAAGACAATATCCACTGCATGGAGGATGAGGTGGACTATTATTTTCTAACCCAGGTAGAATATGAAGAAGCCCTGATTGATGATCAGATCATTGAAGAGGTTGTCTATCAGGATGATGGTCAAGAAGGTTACCAACTGAGGTCTAGGTTGGTTTCTCCCCTCAGTAAGAATGTTGTACCTGTCAAGCAGCCCGCTGCACCTGCTAGAAAGGTGGTTGTTTTACCAAAGAAAGGGGTTGTTCCATCCAAATTATTGCATAAACTAGCGCCTTCATCCACACTTGATCAATTCCAACTCAAAGCTACAGCTCATGAGGTAAGGCTTCTAGATAAGCTGCATTATTCCTTCAACCTTGAGTCTGAAATACAAAAATTCAAAATCCCTTTCCCTTTAATAGAGTTGATGAATAATGATGCATTTAAAACCTCCATTCTGAATTCCCTTCAGCCCAAGGTGCACATTGACACTGACTTTGTAAATCTGCAAGATGACAAGCCTATTGTAACGCTAGGCCCCATGATCGAAGACCTAAAGGAATCCTACCCACCATTCTATATATCTCTGAACATCCATGATAAAATCCTCCATAATTGTCTTCTAGATTCAGGAGCCTCTCATAACCTAATGCCTAAGGCTGTGATGGATGAAATCGGCCTCAGCATTACCAAGCCCTCCCATGATTTATTCTCCTTTGACTCCAGGAAATTAAAATGCTTGGGCCTCATCAAAGATCTTGCTGTAAACTTAACCCAGCTTCCTTTGAAAAGTGTAATGATGGACATCATAGTGGCCGATATTCCCCCAAAATTCAGCCTCTTGTTGTCCCGGTCATGGAGCAAAATATTAGGTGGCACCCTCTAGATGGATCTCACATATGCCACCATTCCCGTGTTTGGAGGGGAAACTAAGCGGCTATACAGAGAAAATCAGCTAGCGTATATTATAAGCAAAGAGAGCCACTCAGTGAATCACCCAATTTACGTCGTGGACACCGATTTCGGATCCTGTATTTTACAAATTGATGATAATCAATAGACGTCGATTCAGCTCACTGATCCCACTCATCCATGGCCAGAAGAAATCACAGTAGAGATCTAGACCATGTACTTTGATGGAGCTAGCACCCAAAACTCAGCTGGTGTGGGTATAGTCTTGATCTCCCCATCAAAGGAGAACATTCACCTGTCTTACAAGCTCGATTTCAAAACCACCAACAACATAGCAGAGTAGCAAGCCTTGCTGCTAGGAGTTAAAGCGGCCAAGGAGATGGGGATCATGTGCGTGAATATTTTTGGGGACGCAGACCTCATCATACAGCAAGTAAACAACACTTTTCAAATGAAAAATATCAAATTGAAGGCCTACAAGGATGAAGTATGGAAACTCAGAGACTCATTTATGTTTTTTGAACTGTCATATATTACTCGGGATTTGAATCACCTGGCTGATTCCCTGGCCGTCTCCACAAGTCTTTTTGTTCCTCCCTTGCCCCCTAAGCTCAGCTATGATGTTTAGGTCAAGTACAGACCCTCTCTGCCAAACAATGTAAAATTTCAGAGGGTGTTTAAAAATGATGAGGATCTTAGTAAATTCCTTCAATTAGTGGATGAATTCTTTGACATACACATTGTTGATGTATTTGTAACTTCGGAATGTATTCATTTATGTATCTTATGTATTGTAACCTGATGTTTATTCTGGGATGTATCTATTATGTATTTGAGTCATGTTGTCATGCCCCAATGCTCTGATCAGGAGGATCAATAACGTAAACAAGTCATGTCAATTCATAGTGGGTAACCCTCCGATTGTCTAAGTGTTAAAGTCCCCGCAGTTCCGAGGAACTAGGGTTATTAGACTCTCCTAGTAGAGGTCGGCCCTAGTATGGTTTTAGTCATGTCGGGATTAGTATAAATAGAGAACTGGAGTCTCTATTTATCACACAAATCATACACACTCAAGTGTAGTGCATAGTTGAGGAAGGAGAAGACACTGGGGCTAGACAAGAAGAAGATTACTGTTGTTGGGAAGATCACTTACTGTTTTGGGGATTTTACTATTTTGGTGTTGATTCTATCTCTGAGGAAGTTGCAGGGTTTTCTCCTTTATGGTTTCCCCGAGGAAAAACACTGTGTTCATTGTCTCTTGTGTTTGATTGTTGTACTTGTTATTCTCTCAGTTAAAGATCCTAATAATGCTAGCTTCATGTTGAAAAACTAACATGGTATCAGAGCTAACCTAAGAAGACACTGTACAGCTACGGGAACTAGGGCTTCCTAGTTTGAGGATCTCCCTCCACATATTTTCAGGAAAAGTAAGGTGGAATAACTCTCCTCCTTAGGGTGCATATTTCTATCGAAACAGAATCCAATTCTGAGGTTTTTCAGTTTTGGACCTGTCACTGCTGCCAAAAATTAGGGCTTTTCACATAAGAGGAATTTTTTAGTGAACCCAGGCCTAGATTGATATCCTCCCCAAAATCGAAGTTAGGGGAAAATTTCAAGGCATTTGGGTGGACAGAACTCTGGAAAAGAAAAACCCTAATTTTCTCCTGAACCAGCTCTGTAGGATTTCAGCTCAAGTTTCAGATCCAACATTTTGACCTGGTAAGATCTAATATCTCTTGTATTTCCATTTGAGATTCTCATTTTAAACATGTCTCATCATACCAATCTTGATGAAAATATTGAGGTAGCTAACAACTTCCGAGCCTGGAAGTATAGGATCTCCCTAGTCCTGGAAGAGAATGAATTAGACTCCTACACTCATGAGGAGGTTCCAGTTCCATAGGGAGATGAGGAAAAGGCCTTACATAAGAAGAAGATGGTTATGGCAAAGAGGATCGTTTTTTATTCTATCAAGGATCACCTTATCCCACAGGTGTCCTCTCTCAAGACACCTAAAGCCATGTTTGATGCCCTAACCAAATTGTTTGAAGGAAAGAACATAAATGGAAAGATGACTCTGAGGAATCAACTGAAGAATGTGAAGATTCAAAATGCAGAGACCATCGAGTCTTACTTCACAAGGGTTTCTCAGATCAAGGAACAATTAGAAGCTGTAGATGAAGAAGTGGAGAATGCAGAGATTATGATGACAACACTGAATGGCCTTCCTAGGTCATGGGATGCTTTCATCCAAGGGATCTGTTCTAGAAAGAAGTTAGTCAAATTCAGCAGACTATGGGAAGAATTTTCTCAAGAAGAAGCACGGATAGCAGCTCGAGAAGAGAAGATGGGAAGTGAAGACCAAGCTCTCATAGCCCACTCCAAGAATTGCAGAAGAAGACCTCATTACTCCAAAGTTAAGGATTCTCATCTCAGAGAGAACAGTAGAAGAGACATATCAAAATTAAGATGTTATAACACAAATTTCATTAAATTTGTAATTATTTAGTGGATCTAGAATTTAGAACTTCCGCTAGATTGAGTTCTTTCAAAATGAAAAAAGTCATAGCCTTTGAATCTTTACATAATTTCTATTAATATTATTTATAGTTTGTATTAAATGTTAAGTTGATTAAATTATTTTATAACATAATACCAACATTGTATTTGTTATTACAACAATTATAAATATTTTCATAGTAATTATTTTTGTCTTTGTTGAGTATGTTGTTTTATTTTTGGAAGTTAGCACCACTTATAATCAAAACGAGAAAATATTTTATGACTTTAAAGTCTAAGTTTTACCCTTGTAATGATTAAAATAAATTCTGAATTAAAGTAGCAACATAACTTATTATTATTATTGTTGGTAGTGGTAGTGTATTAAAAACTAAGTTGATGAATGTTTACTTTATGAATGATAGATTAACGTGAGAAATTTCTTACCTATAAATTTATTTAATGATATTGATGATAGTAAATCATCTCTTGTTTATTAATATTCATTATTTTAATAATCAAAATCAATTATGAACTAGAAAAGCATTAGTGCAATACAGTTTGATTTTTTTCATATACAAGAGGAAAGGGGGAAAACCCATTGAATTAATTATTGCAAGTGTTCATTATTTATTTATGAAGTATTTGAACAATGTGTTTAATTGAAAAGAGCATATTTATATTGAAAATATAGATATCTTACAATATTTATATTAATGTTAGATTTTAAATCATCTATTAATTTATGTTAGGGCACGGAGGAATCGGACCACCATCGTCCTGCTTGTAATGCAGGTGCTCTTCCATTGAGCTAGCACCCTTTACAACATGAGGGGAGAGGGATTGTGTTAACACCTGAATTACACCTTTCTAATCCTCTGTGACAAATCAAAATGATGAAAATCTTAGACTTTGATTCTTTCAAAATGATGAAATTCTTAGACTTTGATTCCTTACATAATTTCATTCATATTATCTATAGTTTGTATCAAATGGTAAGTTGATTAAGTATATGTAATGACATTAATATTTTATATGTTAATATGATTAAGCAATTGAATTATAATTTGATATGGTAACTAGTACATTGTTGGTGTTGAGTTCCTATACTAGTAGAAGGTTGGCAATATTTTAGAATGACCCATTTAATAACTCTTTAATGACATAATATAAATGTGTCTGTTACTATAACAATTTTAATTCTCGACGTAGCAAGCAATATTGCATGTGTTGAGTATCATGTTGAAATATATTAGAAGGTTGGCAACACTTTATAAGTGACAAGAAAAACTAGTATATATTAAGTGTTACTATGCTAAGTTTATTATTATAACGATAAAAAACAATTATACGTTAGAATAGAAATATAATTTATTTATATTACTATTATTTATATTTTCTAATAAAGTTAAGTTGATCAATGGTTATATCATGAAAAATAGATTGCAGAAGATTTTTTTACATATTCTTATTAAAGTTATTTAATGACATTAATAATCAATGTTTGTTGCTATTATTATCTTGGAATTTCATTTAATTGAAATTATGTTAACTAATGTGTCTAGGTTGAGTTACCATAGTAAGTCTAAGTCTTTTTTGAGTATGATGTTTTATTTTTGGAAGATGACACCACTTGATAGAGGACAAGAGAAAATATTTTTATGACTTAGAGTAAAATAGGTTTTATCTTAGTAATGATTAAAATAAGTTATGAATTAGAATAGAGACATAATTTATTATTATTGTTGGTGGTGGTGGTGGTGTATTAAAAACTAACTCAATGACTGTTGATTTTATGAATAACATATTTATGCAAGAAATTTTACCTATAAATGTATTTAATGATATATTTTGATTATCATTAATATTTATATTTACGTATTAAAAAAAAGTCACCAATATTTTACTAGTGAATTATTAATAATTTGTGTAAGAAATTTCTTACATAATATAAAGTTATTTAACATATTAATATTGTGTTGTGACTATTATTAACTTATGTAGTATTGACATTAAATGTTAATACTTTCCTATTGATTTTCGGGATTAAGCTATGTGAAAGCTTTTCAAACCATAATTAATTTTACATTGTTCCCCTCACGATCATGCGTGGAGTGCCCACTTGAAATGTTGATTTGAAAAACTCACTAACAACTTAATCCAGAAAATCATTCATACTGATGACAAACTGTGAAAGCCCACACTCTCAAAATGTTACTACTTTGTCTTTGTTGAGTATAAGATATTGCACTAGTACAAAGTTTGTACCACTTTAAAGTCTACATAAGAAAATATAATATTAATTAGAATGCAATAGAGTAGAAAAATTAAATTTATATCAATTATAATAACAACTAATAGGGAAAAGTCACTTCAAACCTTATTGCAAGTGCCTTAAATTTATTCACAGAGGAAGTCTAGAAGATGTTTTAAGGTTCATAATTGAATATGATTATGCACATTTGATATAGTGACATGTTGAGTTTATGTAAAAAAACAACTTGAAAAGTTAAAAATTGAATGGTGTTATATAATTCACATAAAGTACCATCACATGAATTAACATAGAAGTTGAACCAAAATTTTCATATTAGCAAATAATATAAAAATCCTCAAAAAAGTTTGAATAGAATATTTGATATACAACCAACATTGAAAAGTGTGTCTTCTTGTATATTAATACTCATTCAAAGAGAAAATTACATTCATGAATCATCTCCACCTAATCTCCTTATATTCAGTCAAGCAAATCAATTACAACTTGTACACCACATTTATTTATCGTGGTCTTTCTGCAATATTCTTTCTTTTTCATCCATGCCCAAACTATGGTATTAACTGGAATAGATCCAAGTCATGTGTCAGCAAGGTTTGGTACCCAAATCATCTCAATATTTACATGAAGAGTCTCACTTTCATCATTCTGGAAGATATATGAGGTGGTGTTTGTCATCCAAATCATCTCTCCTTCATCCTCAGTTCATGATCTAACTAGCAACATCTTTTCTTTCTCAAATTCAATCATAGGATTGAATCTTGGCTTTAGCTTGTTGCACTTGGGTCCAACATATACCATTCCATCCGTCACATTATCAAAATCTCCATCCATAATACTTATATTACATGCAGTGCATTAAATCTCACATGGATTAAATTGTCTTTGTGATGCAATGTATTTGATGATAATGTCTAACATGAATTAAAGCTAACATGATGTTACTACTTAATGATTGGTTTTTTGGATTAAGTTATGTGAAATATTTTCAGTCCACAATGAGTTTTTCATGGTTCCCGTAACAAGCATGGGTGGAGTGTCCACTCAAAACATACGGTCTAAAAAACACACACAGTTTAACCCAAAAAATCAATCACAATGATTACAAACTGATAAAACATGCACACTCAAAATGTTAGTACTGTATTTATTGAGTATAAGTTAATATACAAGTACAAAGTTGGCACCTCTTTAAAGTCTACACAAGAAAATATAATTATGAATTTGAATGCAACATAGTAGTACAATTAAATTTATATTAACTATAATAACGAATAATAGGGAAAGCTCACTTCAAACCTTATTGCAAGTGCCTTACATTTATTCACAAAGCAAGCCTATAAGATGTTTTAAGGTGCATTCGCATAAAGTATCATCACCTGAATTAACATTGAAGTTGAACCAAAATTTTCATATATGTAGCAAATAATATAAAATTCCTCAAAAGGTAGCTTGAAGAGAATATTTGATATACTACAAACATTGACAACTTTTTCTTCATGTATATTAATTAGTCATTCAAAAAGCAAAATTACATTTATGGATCATCTCCGCCTAATCTCCTTATATTTTCTCAAGCAGATCAAGTACAGCTTGAGGATGAATATTTCCACAATTAATCTTAATGACAAAGAGAGTTTATGGAATTTAATTGTGTGTATTGAAACGTCCCTATGTTTCGAGTGGACACTCCACCAATCATCAGGGGAACAAAATGAAAAGCTCAAAGTGGTATTGAAGAGAGTGAGCAAAAGCTAATAATAAATATGGTAAGGGTTGTGTACATACATTAATGAATATAATTATGCACATTTGATATAGTGAGATGTTGTGTTGATCTAAAAGACAAATTGAAAAGTTAAAATTTGAATGGTGTTATCTAATTCGCATAAAGTATCATCACATGAATTAACATTGAACTTGATGTGAAATTTTCATATATGCGGTAAATAATATAAAATTATTCAAAAAGTCACTTGAAGAGTATTTATTATAGTACAAACATTGAAAAATGTTTCTTCATGTATACTAAAAGTCATTCAAAAAGAAAAATTACAATCGTGAATCATCTCCACCTAATCTCCTTATATCTGCTCATGCAGATCAAGTACAGCTTGTAGACCACATTTATTTATCTTGGTCTTCCTACAATCTTCTTTCTTTGGCACCCATGCCCAAACTATGGTATTAATTGGAATAGATCCAAGTTCTGTGTCATCAGGATTTGGTACCCAATATTGTTCTAAAATGTTTCCCTTGTATTTCCCTGAGCTAGGTTGCCACCAATCAATCTTTACATGAAGGGTCTCACTGTCATCGTCCTAGAATATATCTGAGGTGGATTTTGCCATCCAAATCATCTCTCCTTCATCCTCATTTCTTGATCTAACAAGCAACATCTTTCCTTCTCAACATCAATTCTAGGATCGAATGTTGGCTTTGGCTAGTTGCACCTAGGTCCACCATATACTGGTTCATCTGTCACATTATCAAAATCCCCATCCATAATACTTGATATTGCATGGAGTACATTACCATCGACGTTAACATTTTTCCTCGTCTTGGGCGAAAAATCATCAGAAGAAGAATCACTTTCATCCAAGGGTGTATGGTCATTGTAGCTTCCATCTAATGCATCAATAACTCTTTTCCAATACTCTATTTTTTTATTACATTCCTCTGTAACAATTGGTTAATTCTCATTTCCAATAGTCTCTTTCCACATTTTTATGTATGATGTTATTCATTCCTTTAGTTCTTTTAAATAAACATCATTGTCTTTGGGACGTAAGAAAGATGGCTTCCCTGTGGGAAATATAGGTTGACCTTCATCATCTATATTCCAGAACTCAACTGGTTTTGACCACTCAATGTTTCTGATGGATTCTTTATACCTCATAATTGGAACATCATTGAGTACAAGAGATTGGAAGTACTGGACATTAAGATGTCTAGCTACTGCATTTTCCCCCTCCTTGATGTACCCATTAGGAAAAAATTTGAAGTCATACACTTTGTCAATAATTTTAGGTGGAAATCCTCGTTTTTCTTCTATTGTACGATATGTATCCATCATCTCAAGTAAAGAATATATATCTTTACTTTTCAAGTTGGAAGAAATTCTTTCGTAGGTTCCATCTATGTATTCATGGGTGTGCCCCACAATCAAGAATCCAACCTCAATAGTGATGAAGACACCAAGTGCAATTAATAGTGATAGAAACATGAAAACATAACAATTCTTATTATCACTAGTTGCATTGTCCAACTGTAACAACAAATGTGGAGGAAGAGGTTTAAAATCAAAATTTTGATTTTTTGAGCTTCCATTTTAAGATAGGAAAGCATCCTTGTACACTCTACATTTTGATTCAATAGAGTTTTGAAGTAATGCATTTCAAAGTGGGTTTCTTGAACTTCCACTCTCATAAAGCAAATCACCATACATATCAAGGAGTGGGTCTTCAAGGTCCCTCAAGCACTTTGCAATAGATCTAATGGTAAATTGTGATCCCATGTGTACAAATGGTAGGGAGAAATGACCAAAACCTCCTGTGCTATGCCCATGTGTTAGCATACCTATAAACGACAAACCCAAGTTTGTTCCTGCAACAGATTTTGATTTGACACGTAATCTTGGGATTGAAGTCTTTGTTTTGTCCATTTTATCATGGATAATGCTCAAGTATTCCTTTGGATACCGCTCTAACATAATTATGTGGGCATAGTAGCAATATCTTCCACACATAACAATCTTGTTATGTTTCTTCAGTCTAGCTCATGCCTTTTCTTCCAGCTCTTTTGTAGTCGATGTCTTCATCTGTGCTTTCAACACAATACATTCACTACATTTACTAAAGTTAGTGTTCTTTGAGAATGCCACAACTGGAAAATGAGTATTCCAAATCTTGTTCATTGTTGGTTGTGATACTAATGGAAAATTGAGCTCTTGAAGAGCCTCATTGATCTCTTTTAACAAATAACTTTTGGTGTATGTTGATGGCAACAATCTTAAAGGAGCAGACAATCCATCTTCTTCAACTTGTCATGTTTGGTTCGGTGAAAAATCTGAATTATCCATTACAATTTTGTGCAATATTTCTATGGCTGCCACAATATGTGCACATGCTTTGCATTTGTTGGTGTTACCATGAATTCCTTTGACATGTCCTTGTTGAAAATTATGTTGTTAAATATAGAAGGTGCTTTGAGGAATATTATGTATCTTGTACCATGCTTTCTTACAAATAATATCTCCATTAAAGCTCATGTCCTTTACTTTCCTAGCAGTAGGAGGTAGGCCATGGCCATGGCTCTTTAACATGATTGTGTTGGAAAGGAGTGAATTCAAGACAAATTCCCTAATGCCAATTTTTTTAAGAGTTTCATACCCCTTATAGTAGTTGCAATGTCTTTCCTATCCACATGTTGAATACAATCTTTTTTGCAGCATTCATTCGCTTCCAAAAGTCGGATTTATTTATCTTCATCTCTTTGTATTTGAAAGTTTCCATCTTTTTTTGTAGCCACAACTCGTTTAATCCTTTTATATGGCCTCGTTGTGTGCATAGCAATTGAGTCTGGATCTTTGTCATTATAAATATCACCATCCCATGTGGTTAAGGGACTTATTTCTTCTATAAGATCCCATACTGCCATTTCCTTGGGTGCCTCCTTGAAATTTTCATTCACCCTTAAAATCTCACCTTCATTGTCCACCAACTTATTTATTAGCCATTTAACCCAACAATGTATAGACTTATCCCCAATCCTTCATCGTTCACAAGTTCTATCTATGTCTTCCACAAAAACATTGAATTCCTTTTCACCTAACATTTCACCCTCAACCATGTCATCCTCACGGACATTAACTATGATCATTTGGCAATGCACATGCTTGTTCCCGTGCTTTCATGTGTAAGAGAAACCTTTTTACATGTGAATGTAAGCCTATCTTGGGGAGTTTTTACTAGATGATCATGAAAATGAGTTTCCAAATCTAATTCTTGCCAAATATCATAAGATCCCAATGCACCCCCTAGTGTATTCTCAAATCCTGTTGGATGTGAAAAAAGAGCATCATGTTTTAATACCTTCTCAATGTTAAACACTATGGATCATTTATTTACCATCCTTCCATGCACTTTATGACCAATATTTGTATTGAATATGGAGCCTTCACCCACCTTCACTCCACATTGCAAAAGATCTACCTTGGTCTCCAATAGAAAATGCAGAAGAGACATTTGCACCTATACAGCAAATTAAACAAACTTAGTATTTGCTCAAAAAAACAGGCAATGTACTATCAAAAACACTTAACATGTGCTTCAAGATTTTGATTTACCTTTGTTATGCCTCAAATCTATGATCTTCCATGGATGTATGTCCCCTTCATCAACATCTTCCACAATCAAATGTGGTTCAATGACATCAATTATCAAAACCATAACATATCCTACATTAAGCCTTTCTCCACCATAAGTAGTTTTCAATCTAACGAAACCACATCATCATCGATCACATTGCATCGTGATGGAAATATAACTGGAGTTAGCTTTCATCCTTAAATCATTGCATGGTGAGTGAAATCTAATGGGTATTAGCTTTCATAATGTAGTTTTCCATGTAGCATAACCACATTGTCATCAATCATAATGCACCAGATGGAAAACTAGCTAGAGTTAGCTTTCGTTCTTAAAACATTGCATGGTGAGTAAAGCTAATATATGTTAGTTTTCATAAGGTAGTTTTCCATTTAACACAACCACATTGTTATCAAATACATTACACCATGATGGAAATGTAGCTGGAGTTAGCTTTCCTTCTAACAACATGTCACTATAAGGGAAATCTTATGTGTGTTAGCTCATTACACCATGATGGAAAACTAGCTGGAGTTAGCTTTCATTTTAACAACATTGCACGATGAGTGAAAGCTAATGTGTGTTAGCTTTAATAAGTTAGTTTTCCATGTAACTCAAGAACATTGTCACAAGCACATTGCACTGTGTTGGAAATCTAGCTGGAGTTAGCTTTCATCATTAAATCGTTGCACGGTAAGTGAAATCTAATGTGTGTAATCTTTCATAGTGTATTTTTTCATCTAGCACAACCACATTGTCATCAATCCTAATGCACCATAATGGAAATCTAGCTGGAGTTAGCTTTCATTCTTAAAACATTGCACGGTGAGTAAAGTTAATGTTTGTTACCCTTCATAAGGTAGGTTTCCATCTAACACAGCCACAATTTCACCAAACACATTACACCATGATGGAAATGTAGCTGGTGTTAGCTTTCCTTCTAACAACATGGCACTATAAGGGAAAGCTTATGTCTGTTAGCTCATTACACCATGATGGAAATCTAGCTGGAGTTAGCTTTCCTTTTAAGAACATGGCACGATGAGTGAAAGCTAATGTGTGTTAGCTTTCATAAGGTATTTTTCCATGTAACATAACCACATTTACATCAAGCATGTTGCACCATGTTGGAAATCTAGCTGGAGTTAGCTTTCATCCTTAAATCATTGCACGAAGAGTGAAATATAATGTGTGTAATCTTTCATAGTGTATTTTTCCATCTAGCACAATCACATTGTCATCAATCATAATGCACCATGATGGAAATATAGCTAGAGTCAGCTTTCGTTCTTAAAACATTGCACGGTGAGTAAAAGCTAATGTGTGTTAGCTTTCATAAGGTAGATTTTCATCTAACACTACCACATTGTCATCAATTACATTACACCATGATGGAAATCTAGCTAGAGTTAGGTTTCCTTCTAACATGGTACTATGAGTGAAAGCTTATGTGTGTTAGCTCATTACACCATTATGAAAATCTAGCTGGAGTTACCTTTCTTTTTAACATGGAAGGATATGTGAAAGCTAATGTGTGTTAGCTTTGATAAGGTATTTTTCTATCTAACACAACCAAATTGTCACATTGCACCGTGATGGAAATCTAGCTGGAGTTAGCTTTCAACCTTAAATCGTTGCATCGTGAATGAAATCTAATGTGTGTTGGCTTTCATAATGTAGTTTTCCATTTAGTACAACCATGTTGTCATCAATCAAAATGCACTATGTTGGAAATCTAGCTAGAGTTAGCACGGTGAGTAATAACTAATCTGTGTTAGCTTTTGTAAGGTAGTTTTCCATCTAACACAGCCACATTGTCATCAAATACATTACACCATGATGCAAATCTAGCTAGAGTTGGCTTTCTTTCTAACAACATGGCACGATGAGTGAAAACTAATATGTGTTAGCTTTCATAAGGTATTTTTCCATCTAACACAACCGCATCGTCATCAATCACATTGCACCGTGATGGAAATCTAGCTGGAGTTAGCTTTCATCCTTAAATCATTGCATGGTGAGTGAAATCTAATGTGTGTTAGCTTTCATAATGTAGTTTTCCATCTAGCACAACCACATTGTCATCAATCAGAATGCACCATGATGGAAATATAGCTAGAATTAGCTTTCATTCTTAAAACATTGCATGGTCAATAAAGCTAATGTCTATTAGCTTTGATAAGGTAGTTTTCCATCTAACACAACCACAATGTTATCAAATACATTACACCATGATGGAAATCTAGTTGAAGTTAGCTTTCCTTCTAACAAAATGGCACTATAAGGGAAAGCTTATGTGTGTTAGCTCATTACACCATGATGGAAATCTAGTTGGAGTTAGCTTTCATTTTAACAACATGGCACGATGAGTGAAATCTAATGTGTGTTAGCTTTCATAAGATAGTTTTCCATGTAACATAACCACATTTCCATCAAGCATGTTGCATCGTGTACTTGGAAATCTAGCTAGAGTTAATTTTCATCCTTAAATTGTTGCACGGAGAGTGAAATCTAATGTGTGTAAGCTTTCATAGTGTATTTTTCCATCTAACACAACCACATTGTCATCAATCACAATGCACCATGATGGAAATCTAGCTGCAGTTAGCTTTCGTTCTTAAAACATTTCACGGTGAGTAAAACTAATGTCTGTTAACCTTTATAAGGTAGTTTTCCGTATAAAACAGCGACATTGTCATCAAATACATTGCACCATGATGGAAATCTAGCTGGAGTTAGCTTTCCTTCTAACAACATGGCACTAAAAGGGAAAGCTTATGTGCGTTAGCTCATTACATCATGATGGAAATCTAGCTGGAGTTAGCTTTCCTTTTAACAACATGGCACGATGAGTGAAAGCTAATGTGTGTTATCTTTCATAAGGTAGTTTTCCATGTAACACAACCACATTGTCATCAATCACATTGCGTCGTGTTGGAAATCTAGCTGCAGTTAGATTTCATCCTTAAATTGTTGCACGATGAGAGAAATCTAATGTCTGTAAGCTTTCATAGTGTAGTTTTCCATCTAGCACAGCCACATTGTCATCAATCACAATGGACCATGATGGAAATCTAGCTGGAGTTACCTTTCGTTCTTAAAACATTGCACGGTGAGTAAAATTTAATGTTTGTTAGATTTCATAAGGTAGTTTTCCATTTAACACTGCCACATTGTCATCAAATACATTACACCATGATGGAGATATAGCTGGAGTTAGCTTTCCTTCTAACATAGCACTATGAACAAAAGCTTATGTGTGTTAGCGCATTACACCATTATGAAAATCTAGCTGCTTTTTCCATATGAAATCTAATGTGTATAAGCTTTCATAGTGTAGTTTTCCATCTAGCACAGCCACATTGTCATCAATCACAATGCGCCATGATGGAAATCTAGCTGGAGTTACCTTTCGTTCTTAAAACATTGCACAGTGAGTAAAAGCTAATGTTTGTTAGCTTTCATAAGGTAGTTTTCCATTTAACACTGCCACATTGTCATCAAATACATTACACCATGATGAAGATCTAGCTGGAGTTAGATTTCCTTCTAACATGGCACTATGAGCGAAAGCTTATGTGTGTTAGCGCATTACACCATTATGAAAATCTCGCTGCTTTTTTTTTAACAACATGACATGATGAATGAACTTATCATTACCAAGTGGATTTGTCATTATGTCAATAGTTTGCGCTGTTGTAGGACAATAATAAAGGAAAATGTCTTGATTATCAACCAACTATCTGATGTAATTGTGATGAACTTCAATATGCTTATTTATGGCATGATAGACTGAATTTTTCACCATTTTGAGAGCACTATGATTGTCACAGAAAAGTGAGGTTAGCACTGCTTGGTCAAGTTGAATATCAACCAATATTCTTCATAACCACATTGCCTCACAACCTCTATTGAATTCTACCTTGTATTTTATGTCAATGGAGGATAAGGCAACTGTAGGTTGTAGCTTACTTTGCCACGAAATTGCCTTCCTAAACCAAGAGTGAACACATAACCTGTTTCTGACTTCCTTGTATCAACTGATCCAACCCAATTCAAATCAATATTCTCTGCTATCATGGAGTCAACAGATCCCTGATATATAATTCCAAAGTCAAGGGTCCCTTTGAATATTGACGGACTCATTTTGCAACTTGCCAATGTAACTCTTCATGATTAGACATGAATTGAGAAAGAGACAAAGCACTGCAAAACATAGATCCGATTGGGTGGTAGTAAGATAAATCAAACTATCAACTAATTGCCAATACAATGACTCCTTGACTAGTGGTGAGTCCGTGTAAGCTAAGGCTTTATGCCAAATTCCATAGGTGTAGATGTAGGATTAAATTCAATCATTCAGAATTTTTTGAAGAGTGCTTTGGCATACTTGACTTGTGATAAAAATATAGTGTGCTTAGATTGCGAAAATTCTACACCTAAACAATAATGAAGCAGGATTTAATCAGTAATTTCAAAAATAGATCAAATATCAAATTTCACCTATTGAATCTTGTTGGCACTTCTTTTGGCGATGGGAAGACCGTCAACATAGACAAAATAACTTCACTATATCATCGGCATTGTTTATGACGTAGAAAGTGGGTTCATAATAGGTTTTTCTAATTCTAGAATCTCTAAGGTATTGATCAAGTTTGAAATACCAGGCTTGAGGAGCCTGCGTGAGTCCATACAAGGACTTTACATCAAGGAACTTTTAACATCCATCTGTATATATTCCATCCATAATGAGCAGAAATGGAGATAATTAGTCAAAAAGTTACCATTTTTGCTATGGGGGCAAAGGTTTCTTCATAGTCCACCCGTTCATCTTGTGCATATTCTTTGGCGACAAGACAATCTTTGTATTTGTCCAAAGAACCATCTAATTTATATTTGACATTAAAAATCCATTTACAATGAATTTCTTTCTTCCCTAGAGGCAATGTAGACAACACCCAAGCCTTGTTTTTCATCTATGCATCATATTTCACTTTCATGGCAGCCTTCGATTCAAGTTTTCCTTTCGAATCTTAAAATGTGCTAGGTTCAAATACCTGGCACAAAATCAATAGAAGTGAGATCAAAATTTACCTACTCATTGCCTCACACAATTTGTTGCCTCAATTGTGTAGTTTGTCCTTTTAGTACCTTTGGCAACTCATCTTCTCAATATCCTTCCATCATGGTATAATACCACTT
This sequence comes from Pseudotsuga menziesii, assembly GCA_001517045.1. Classification (NCBI taxonomy): domain Eukaryota; kingdom Viridiplantae; phylum Streptophyta; class Pinopsida; order Pinales; family Pinaceae; genus Pseudotsuga; species Pseudotsuga menziesii. The sequence continues at coordinate 215,377 of LPNX010882146.1, forward strand.
CCATTTTTTTGTTGGCCCTCTTGATCTTGCTGTGAAGATCAAGAATTCCTCTCTGCTGTGAAGATTGAGAATCCCGCTCTTCTTAACCAAACCCCTCCTTGGAACTTGACTCCTCTAATGTTTCTGGCTCTGATTCCTGTTTGAATTCAACACCAGAACTTGTTCTTGAATGAGCAACAAATTCCCATACACTAATTAGTACTATCCATAGATTTATCATTATCACAAAAGAATGATATTTTTTCATCTATAACATCTCTATTGATCACAATTTTGTTCGTAGAGACATCCAGTTATTCATTACGAACGTTTTTCCTTGGGAATATTTGCAAAAGCAATACAGCTGAAAAATACCAAAATATCTTACAAAAGGTTTTCTGCCTCACCATGAATCCTCAGGAGTGATATCCTACAAAGATTTACAAGGAGTTTTGTTAAGGATGTAAACAGCATTCACTGCGTTTTGCCAATATGGCTATGGTACATTCTGGCTGTGCAATATGCAATTTTCCATCTCCACAACTATCCTATTCCTCCTTTCCATGACTCCATTTTTTGTGGAGTGTATGGAGTGGTATACCTCCTATGTATACCTTCCCTTTTGCAAAATTCTTTGAACTAAGTTGAAACAAACTCACCTCCATTATCAGATCCTAAAGCTTTGATCTGTTTACTTATTTGTTTCTCTACCAAATATTTTCATGTTACAAACTTTGAACAACAATTTGACTTGTTATTCATAAAGCAAACCCTCATTTTCCTTGAATAGTCATCAACCAGTAGTAGGAAATACTTATCTCCAGATATTGTAGGTGTTTTCATTGTACCATGCAAATCAACATGTAGTAGGTCCAAAACTCCTTTGGCTTGCCATGTTTTATTGTCAGTATCAAATGAAAGTCAATGTTGTTTTCATAACTGACAGCCTACACATATCTCTAACAATCTTTCACATACATCTAACAATCCTGAATGGATGGAAGACCATCCACCATATTAGTCTTATTAAGTACAGATAAATATTGATAACTTAGGTGTCCATACCTTTCATGCCAGACTACATTTGTATTCTCTACCACACCTGGTGCATGTGCCTTTGTTGTTTTTAGATCAGCCATTCTATACAACCCTTTTTCACCAATACAAACTACATTCACCTTGTTATCACAAGAGTAGTGACCATATATTTGCTTCCTTGAAAATTTACAAAAATATTAGGGTTCCTAGTTATCTCACTAATAGACAATATTTTTGCTCATGTTAGGAACATATCGAACGTTTTTGAACAACCTCACTTAAAGTATTGTTCAATATGACATGAACAACCTCACATCCTCTAACATAGTGAGTCCATCCATCACCCAAAGCAATAGATTCACTAATACTCTTATCTTCAATGAAATTTACATACTAGTTTATGTGACACTTGTAGTGGTGAGATGCGCCTGAGTCGAATACCAGGCTATAGACTTGGTTGATTGATTATGTAATGCCACAAATGAAAAATCACCCACTTCTTATTCTTCACCTCTTTCGGCAACATTTGCATGCCTTGATTTCATTTGACCACGTGCCAAGTCATATTTTTTTTTTGGCAATATCTCTTGAAGTGTCCAAGCTTATTGCAGTAATAATATCTGAATTTGTTCTCTTTGATACATTGCTAGCATTTTTTTGTTTGTATTTTCCTTTGAACTGTGCACTAAATGCACTCATTATAGTGGATGGAGTTGATGCCTCTATCTAATCTAGCCTCCTTTCCTTCTATACAAAAAATTGTCAATAACTTCTCAAATGTTAGTTGTTGGTTCTCTCCAAGTAGATGTAAGGACTCAACAAATTAATCAAAAAATGGCAGCAAACTTCGCATCAACATAGTAACCATATCCTCATCATCCACCGACTTCTTAATAGAAAAAATTTGATCATTAAGATCCTTCAAGTGCGATAAATATTTAGAGATTGATCCTCCTTCCTGCAACTTGGTGGAAAAGATAAAACAAAATATTTTTAAAATACAATGACCACCCAACTTCTGATGCTTGATACTTATTTTGGAGATTTGTCCACAATACAGGTGCTACAATGGAATTGCTTACTTCTGGAATTCATGTTTCTTCCAGTGACAGTTTGAGAAGCACACGTGCCTCTTTATGTCTTTTATCATAGTTTTTGAGATAATTTGCTGGTCTGTATTCTTTACCTAACATGGTTTGTTCAAGATCTCTAAATTCAATAATGGTCAGTATCTTATGATTCCACAAACTGTAATTCTTTCCCATCATTTTTTCACACTTTGGAAAGAGTAAATGATGCTAACTAGCCATTACTAATACAAATCGAACAGTGAATACTACAATTTAGCACGGGTTTACTACCACTGAGAGTACTCCATCCAATCAGTTTAGCAAACCTCCTTCATGTTGACAGCAGCTTTGAATTTCCACGTAGTGGTTGGTAAATATTTCCGCTCTCCAATTCGCAGCAAGTCATCAATCCTTCACACAGTAGTTTCATGGTCAAGACCAAGGTGGTGGCTGATCCTCGATGAGATTAATTTTATCATGGGGATACACCACAATATCACAACTGTTGGCCCAACGAAACTCCTTGATTTAGCAGCATATCAGGTCACAACAACTTTAAATATCTACTTGCCTATATCGATATTACAGTAAGCAGATTTTCTAAAGTTCAAAGTCTACCATCAATAGTAGAAATTCCAGAAAATGCAAAACATGGTCAAGATTGATCATAAAAGAAAAGTTGATAGGGATAAATACAATGAATGAACTCAAAATGACACATTAAGAACCAATGACACCCCCACTAGTAAAAGTTAGTATATACATTGACAAATTCCACTCACTATGTCCTTTTAATTTTCAAGTACATATAACACTTGAAGAGATCTCTAAGGATTTAGGTTTAAAAACTTCAAGATCTGGGCAATTATTTATTCCATCACTACCTCACTAGTGCAACCAAACGATCCCTTATGATTTGGATAGTGTCATCATTGCTACTTTTGATATAATATATGAATAAAATTTTAATAGTTGTGGATACAAACTTTAGAATCCAAAATAAGTGGAAGCTATAAAATACAAAGAAATGTTTTTAAGGCCACCAAAGAAGATATCTAAATCATAGGATATGTGAATAACGAAAGTAGTTCCTTATTAAAAGGAAGTTTAGTCATTAGGTTGAGGAAAAAAATGAAATTTACTTTGAAAAACTTTAGAGATGTTGGTAGTAGCAATGATCCAAAGAGGATTCACATAGATGCAATACATGCAGAAAAAATAGCAGCATAGCGGTAGTAAAATCACACAGTAGCAGTAGAATCATTCACATAGATGCAATTCATGAAAAAAACCATTGATTTCAAGTTGAATTCTATCAAAATTGAAGCCTGTAATCATTATGTTGTAACCCAAAAATAGAAGGAAGAATCTTGGACCACCCTAAATGTCCAAACCAGTAATGCCAATGACCTTTTTGTTGGGATACCTACCACTTATAGAATGCAGAAGAAGATAGAAGACGTCATTTACCCACCTGCATCCCACCCAACACTAGAGATAGAAGAAAATGAGGAAGATGAAAATGAATCCTCTTAGGAAGGATCTTCATAGTCTAATGGTGCCACTATGGCATCAAAATACAAAGGATTCTTTATTGAAGCTAGCTTTTCTTGTATTATTAGAACATTTACTACAAAGTTTTCTTTTTACTAGGGTAGTATGTTAGAATCTATACTAGCAAGCCCGTTTTGAAAAAGATAGATGTATGTTGGATTTTGAACTACTATTGCCAAAGGACAGTTTTGAATTTCCATATTACACTAGAAATTTTGGTAAATGGGACATTCTAGTGTGTTTCAAATCAATTCAATTACATGTTTTTGTATGAATCAATCAATATTTATGTGAGGATAGGTAGTTAAACCACTATCAGTATCCAAGAGATGGTATAGTTGAAAGAGTGTGGTATGTAAGTATTGCATGGGTACCCTCTATCATGCACATCCTGTAATATATATTTGTTGGAACATTAAAATGGTGTTCCATGTTCTCTTCACTCTCATGTTTGTGAATGTGTGCATATACTCTCTTAAACCAACAAGATTCAAGTTTTGCACTTCAAGTTTCACTTTAGGTGTTATTTACAAAAGTGCTATGGAATTATCTTTTCTCCAGTATTGTGGATAATGTTGTATTCTAGCACTTTTGGTTGGGTGTGTACGCATTTCTAATGAAATTGTAGTTAGAGATGCATGTTGGATCCCCTTGCTGCTACAACGATTGCTTAAGGGAAATTCTGCTCTTTGATCTAGTTGGGGACAATAAGGAGTGTTATAACTGTATCCTTGATCCAGTTGAGGCCAGCACATATGTTTTGGCTATAAGTATAAGCTCCAACTATGCAAAAGTCTCAAATTGTCAAATTCCTCACCTTGAGTTGGTCAAGGCTAGCTAAGCCATAATATGATGCATATAACAATCACCTTGATCTGACTATGGTGAGAAAGGAATTTTTTGTTGCAGGTTTGCATGTTTCTTCTCACCTTGAGTTAGTCAAGGTATAGCCACAAATTTCTGGGTTTGGATGGAAAAAATTATTCTAAATTATTGAATCTGTTATCTCTCCAAATGCATCTGCATTTTGAGTGGTTAAGGCACTTTTTACAACAACAGTCTGAATAATGTTGTTGGGCGTGAAGGAAATGAATGTAAGAGTGCTGGAGAGGGAAATGAGAAAGAGAATGGTGTAGTGGACAGTGGAAAGTCTCAGGCAAAGATGTCTACTGTCAGAGTGATGGAAGAATAAACTCAATCAGCAAAGCTATAGGAGAATTTGTATAGACATGTTGCTTCTAGCAGCATTCCAAAAGGGGTGGATTCCCTGCAGGACTGATTCTTTTGAGAAGCTTGAAAAGATTGGGCAAGGAACTTACAACAATGTGTATAAAGCACATAATATTCAGAGTGGAATGATTTTTTCCCTAAAGAAGGTTGTTCAATTCTACTTAAGATGCAAGGTTCCACGTCCACTTTCTTAACCAATGCCTTGAAGCTCTTTGAACAAGCATTGCCAGCTAATGTGGACAATTTATTTAGAACAATAGATACATTAAAATGCAATTACTTGACAACTTCATCTGTGAAACATATCAAAATAAAGGATCCGTTTAATGCTTCTAAAGAACTGAGTGGTCCTCCAACAAAGGTCATATCAATGAACCAAGCATAAAGGAAGACAAATCCACAGTAGGGATTTTCCTTCTACAGGCTACAATCCACAGAAGTGATCATGAGATGCTATAGTGCATGGGTAGCAGCATCCACTACTCCCTTTCCTTGTGCTCACATTGTAAAGCTAGGGCAGGAGCATACCTTCGCTGCGTGCTCTCGGTGGGAGTCTAGGGCAGCAGCAAAGGATACCCCAACCCTTACTGGTGGCCTCCTTTATCAGCAGTGCATCCTAAACAAATTTGGGGAGCCCTAACAATAGAATTTGGTCAGCAAAGTCTAAAAGGCCATCTCCCATTTCACACAAAACAATTTCACCTAAAATAGATGACAGCAATCCTGGACAAGGCAACGTACCAATTCTCATCCTCGCTATGAAGAAAATCTTCTACCTGAAGAAAATTCCCAGCAATCCATAGTGGGTACAAACGAAAGACAAGAGGAATGGGATTGCTTTGCTAGATAATTTTATATCTATTTATAATAGATGTTAACAAAAAAAATAGTAGAAATAGATTAAAGCGTCCAAAAATGAGATGGTTTCTTTTTACAAATCCTTTTTGGGGAGAGTGCAGAGAGAAATTACATCAGGAAAAGTTGCAATTTTCATTAACTCCAGAAACTATTTAGGAAGTATTAATTTTTGTTTAGACATTACTTCAAACACATGGCATGCATTCTCAATAAAGATTACCTAATTAGGCTCGATCCATATTTGAATAAATTGGTCCTCTTCAGCACTTCATATCTCTATCACGGTGGGTTCTCAACGTTTTTTCATTGTGAGTTCTATGTGTTGTGTCAGCATGTCGGTGCTAGGGCATGAGATGTTCTCAGTCACGGTTCATCCCAGTGATTCAGTTACATGGAGTATTCTTGGCTATGCCACAGAACTGTTAGTTAGGGAGGTATGAGGAGCATTCGAGCATGTAGAAATAAAGGCAGAGTAGTATTAGATATGCCGCAGAACTCATAAGCACAGGAAGAGCAGTCGGGAAGGGATGGCAGTAGGACCGACATACTTGGCAGAGGTTTTGTTCCTTGTTGTGCATTTGGATTTTTAGTCTTTTTATGATATTCTATTTTTTTATGATTTTATTGTTTTAATGTTCTTTTTAATATTTGTTTTTATTGTTCTTTTTATATGTATTAATTTTAGAAGGCTAAATATTTTTTATTTTTTATCACTAGAATTTAGGGACAAAAATTGTAATCTTGGATTGATGATGATGGTAATGATATTTTATATATGTGAATTTATTTAATATGATTGATGATGGAAATGATATTTTTATCTATGCAAATTTATTGAATATGGTGACGATGACAAGGATGATGATGAAGATGATGACTATGCTGACAATTTTGTCCTAATTATACAAGTAGTGTGGAATGTTGTTGCTCGACTTATCCGTTTATACCTTCTTATGAAGAAGTTCATATGGTGGATCCTCTTATTAAATAGTTATAAAGTATTGCAACTAACCATGGGCATGTCCAGTCTCAATATAGGGCTTATGATATAGGTCTCAATTTAAAGGATATCCACCCTTGAGGAAAACTAAATTTAGAGCCAACATGTTGCTCAAGACTCCATTGAGTTAGGTTCTAGAAAAAAAATTTGTATGTTGTACAATGATACACCTTGACTACTTGAAGTATAGTACAAGGTTGGACTTGATGTCCAAATTGATGCTCTAGGAAATGAATATGGAAATAGAGGAGGGTGACACAAAGAATGTAGAGAAATCACATTAAAAGACATGTTTTTCATGAAATATATTGTCCCCAAAAATGAATCATGGAGGGGAGTCCTAAAATTTGTAGTTACAAATATTACTTCCATGAATTAGCAAGTGATGAACATCTATGTATGTTAGTTGCTTGATGTTTTACTACTCAAAGAAATTGTGGGATGCTCCAATGAAAATAATTGCCTTAATGGCATCTTGTACAAGTGTCATAAATGCAGGTGGTCATGTCTTTGTCTGTGATCATTTCTAGAACATACCACATCTATGGTTTTTGTTATTGAAAAATATGGTTAAATGTCTAGTTTTGATATAAAACCAAGCATGGTAGTACATTTTTGTGAATATTTGTTAGCAGTTTTGTATGAGATCATGTTTGGTAATCATTTGCCAATATTTTAAGGGGAGGCAATGAAGGTTGTAGATCCATTGGAAAGTGGTCCATTGAGAAATCTTGTGAGTTAAGGGATTGAAGGCTCACATGGGTATTGAAAATTGATCTTACTCTTATTGAGGGGAATAATCAGATCAAAGTCTAAAAGGTCATCTACATGTCTTAATGATAACCCCCAAGTGCATACAATAGCATAACCTAGCCTACATATCCAGCCTCTGACATGAAAGTGGATGGGTAAAGCATGGTCCACGTGTCATATTAAAAATATGAAAGTATAACCAAGCCTACATATCCATCTCATAACACATATATCAAGGAGAGGAGTGCATCACTTGAGAAGAGGTAACTAACCAGGTGCCTCATCCCCAGGCTACATCAGACGAATAAATGTCGACTACTTCATAACTGACCATGTGCCTCCATTCGGTTGAGTTCCCCATCCCCTGAGTTTTTATTTTTCTCTCGGCCCTTTTCCCGTAGCAACTGCGTTCCAAAGGTTCATAGTTCTCTTCTCCTCCATGATTCAATATTTTCAGGAAAGATTGATTTGAGTTGTGTCTCTTGTACTACCACCATCATCTTTGAATTACAGTCCCATGTATCCAAGTCAAGAAGTTCTCAACTGGGGGTCTATTTCCCAAAATTTGTCTCTTAATGATTATTTACCAGAATCCTCAAAATATTTCACCTGTAATTTATTGAATAATGTTGAAATACAATGGATACCACAACTTATTAAGCAAGATAAGCAGATATGTAATCTTCCTTTCTCCACCAACTTCATTTCCTTAGGCCAACTTTGATGGAGCTTCTAACCATTATGGCACAAAATCATTCTTAATAACCTTAGCCATTGATCTTCCTACTAATACCACTCATAACCATCCTCCACTTTCTCAAAACCAATATCATGACCTAAGATCATTTTCAACTTTCCCACTCATGCCCTGGTACACGTTTTTTTCATTTGGAATGTACATAGGATTCAACGTAGGATATTGAACAAGGAAGATTGGGATTTAGGTTATAAGCCCGATTATAAGCGATCTGTGAGGAGATATGCCAGCTAGTTGAGGATTGGGAAGCTTTACGCAACTGGAATGTTTTATTAGATTTGCATCATGATCAAAGTAGGGATCATTTGAGTCGGTTTTGGAAGCTTCAGGAATGGATCCAGCCTCAGATATGAGCCCAGAGGAGCACCAAAGAATCTTAGATGAAGCCTTCAAATCTTTGGTGGCTACCACATCTCCCTCAACTCTGCCTGCTCTGAATTCCAGCGATGTGATCTTTGTTAAGTGGGAAGTCACTCCTCAAATCCAGATCACATCAACAACTTCAAGATTGAAGTCCCTAGCTCTGAGTGAGAAAGGTATGATAGGTCAGTTTATAGGAATATTGCCATCACCAAAAACTATGGACGTCTAGATAAACAAAAACTGGATGCCCCTGATCTTTGGGGGTCTGCAACATTGTTTTTGCATAGAAATGTTTTTTCACCTTCTTGTTTGAAAATAAACCTGATAGAGATCTCATATTCATGAGTCGACCCTACTTCATAGACCCTCGTGGCTTATGCCTAAATGGCTGGAGTCTTTCATTTGACCCAGAAATGGATGTGCCATCGCCAGTCCTAGTTTGGGTTCGCCTCACACATCTTCCCCTGCACTGTTGGAATGATGAAAATCTACAAGCAATAGGGAATTCTTTTGGAAACTACGTTGACCAAGTGGAACCGAAGGGACCATTGTTTTCCTATGCAAGGATATGTGTAAAAGTAGATCTGGACAAAGAAGCGAGTAGAGTTGAGGGAGATGTGGAAGCCACCAAAGCTTTGAAGGCTTCATCTAAGATCCTTTGACACTCCTCTGGGCTTAAATCCAGGGGTGGATCCATTCCCGAATATTTTGAAACCGGCTCAGATGATCCCTACTTCGATCATGATACAAATCTAATAAACAATTCCAGCTGCGTAAAACTTCCCAATCCTCAACTAGCTGGCATATCTCCTCACAGATCACTTATAATTGGGCTTATAACCTAAATCCAAATCTTCCTTGTTCAATCTCCTACGTTGAATCCTATGGACATTCCCAATGAAAAAAAGTGTACCAGGGCATGAGTGGGAAAGTTGAAAATGATCCCAGGTCATGATAATGGTTTTGAGAAAGTGGAGGACGGTTATGAGTGGCATTAGTAGGAAGATTCATGGCTAAGGTTATTAAGAATGATTTCATGCCATAATGGTTAGAAGCTCCATCAAAGTTGGCCTAAGGAAATGAAGTTGGCAGAGAAAGGAAGATTACATCTTTGCTTATCTTGCTTAATAAGTTGTGGTATCCATTGTATTTCAATATTATTCAATAAATTACAGGTAAATAATCATTAAGAGACAAATTTTGGGAAATAGACCCCCAGTTGACAACTTCTTGACTTTCATACATGGGACTGTAATTCAGAGATGATGGTGGTAGTCCAAGAGATACAATTCGAATCAATATTTCCTGAAACTATTGAATCGTGGAGGAGAAGAGCACCACGAACCTTTGGAATGAAGTTGCTACGGGAAAAGGGCCAATGGAAAAATAAAAACTCAGGGGATGGGAACCTCAGCCTGGGGCTGAGGGCCATTCTCTGGGAGAATGGAGGCACCTGGTCAGTTACCACAAAATCAACCTAGTCTAGGACTGGAACCTTAGCCTAGGGACGAGGGCCATTCTCTGGGAGAATGGAGGCACTTGGTCATTTACCAAGTAATTAACATTGAGTCATTTGATGCAGCCTAGGGCTGAGGCACCTAGTTAGTTACCACGTCATCACCATAAGCCTAGACTGTGTCTAGACAAGTGATGCACTCCTCTCCTTGATATATGGGCTATGAGATGGATATTTTGGCCAGGTTATACTTTCATATTTTTAATATGACACATGGACCATGCTTTACCCATCCACTTTCATGTCATAGGTTGGATATGTAGGCTAGGTTATGTTATTATATGCACTTGGGGGTTATTATTAAGACATGCATATGGCCTTTTAGACTTTGATATGATTCTTCCCCTCAAGAAGAGTATGATCAATTTTTAATACCCATGTGAGCCTTCAAGTTCCTTAACTCACAATATTTCTCAATGGACCACTTTCCAAGGGATCTACAACCATCATTGTCTCCCCTTAAAATCTTGGCAAATGATTACCAAACATGATCTCATACAAAACTGCCAAGAAATATTCACACAAATGTACTACCATGCTTGGTTTTATATCAAAACTAGTTATTTTACCATATTTTTCAATAACAAAAACCATAGATGTGGTATATTATAGAAATGATCACAGACAAATACATGACCATCTGCATTTATGAGACCTGTACAAGATGCCATTAAGGCAATTATTTTCATTGGAGCATCCCACAATTTATTTGTGCAGTAAAACATCAAGGAACTAACATACATAGATGTTCATCACTTTCTAATTCATGGAAGTAATCTTTGTAACCACAAATTTTAGGACTCCCCTCCATGATTCATTTTTGGGGACAATGTATTTCATGAAAAACATGTCCTTCTAATGTGGTTTATCTGCATTCTTTGTGTCACCCTCCTCTATTCCCATCTTCATTACCTAGAGCATCAAGTTGGACAGCAAGGACAACCTTGTATTATACTTCAAGCAGTCAAGGTGTATCATTGTACAGCATACACCAACTTTTTCTAGAACCTAACTCAATGGAGTCTTTGAGCAACATGTTGGCTCTACATTTAGATTTCCTCAAGGGTGGATATCCTTTAAATTGAGACCTATATCATGAGCCTTATATTGAGAATAGACATGCCCATGTTTAGTTGCAATAATTTATAACTATTTAATAAGAGGATCCACCACATGAACTTCTTCATCAGAAGGTAGAAACAGAGAAGTCGAGCAACAACATTCTACACTGCTTGTAGAATCGAGACATAATTGTTGGCATAGTCATCATATTCATCATCATCCTTCTCATCGTCACTATATTAAATAAATTCACGTACATACAAACATCATTTCCATCATCAATCATATTAAATAAATTCACATATATAAAATATCATTACCATCATCATCAATCCAAAATTACAATTTCTATCCCTAAATTCCACTAATAAAAAAAAAAAAAATATTCGGCCAATTAAAATAAATATTATATAAAAAGCACAATAAAAAACAAATATTAAAAATAACTTTAAAACAATAAAATAATAAAAAATAAAAGATAAACATAAAAAAAAACACAAAATCATAAAGAAAACAAAATCAAAATGCACAACACAGAACAAAACCTCCACCCAGTATGCCTGCCCAACTGCCAGCCCCTCCTGACTCTTCTTCCTGTGCTTATGAGTTCTGTGGCATAACTAATAATACTTCTGCCTTTATTTCTGCATGCCCAAATGCTCCTCATACCTCCCTAACTAACAGTTCTATGGCATAGCTAAGAATACTCCATGTAACTAAATCACTGGGACGAACCGTGGCTGAGAACATCTCATGCCCTAGTACACATAGAACTCACAATGAAAAAGTGTTGAGAACCCACAATGAAAAAGCGTTGAGAACCCACGGTGATAGAGAGATGAAGTGCTGAAGAGGACCAATTTATTCAAATCTCGATCAAGCCTAATCAGGTAATCTTTATTGAGAATGCATGCCATGTGTTTGAAGTAATGTCTTAAAAAAAAAGTAATACTGCCTAAATAGTTTTTGGAGTTAATGAAGATTGCAACTTTTCCTGATGTAATTTCTCTCTGCACTCTCCACAAAAAGGATTTGTAAAAAGAAACCATCTCATTTTTGGACGCTTTAATCTGTTTCTACTATCATTTGGATAACATTGATTATAAATAGATACAAAATTATTTGGCGAAGCGATCCCATTCCTCTTGTCTTTCGTTTGTACCCACTATGGATTGCTGGGAATTTTCTTCAGATAGAATATTTTCTTCATAGTGAGAAAGAGAATTGATATGTTTCCTTATCCAGGATTGTTGTCATCTATTTTAGGTGAAACTATTTTGTGTGAAATGGGAAACCTTGAAATTTATCTGTATAGTAATGGGATCATCCATCTGTATAGGTATAGGGTTGATTAAATACGCTTCACTAAGTAATAACAAATTAATGTCAAATCCTGTGTCTTGAATTCAATTTCATTTTCTACATCCATACAATTGAGTGAACACTACTCAAAGCTTGGTCATTTTCTATCTACACCAAACAATTGTATATTTGTTTGAGATGATTTGTCAAAAAGGGCAGATCACACGAGGCTAGCAAGAATTTCAAGAGAATGTTATATGCAGGATTTGATGTTCCTCACTATGACTACAATATATTTCTAAGTGATTTTAATATGACACATCCACCATGCTTTACCCATCCACTTTCATGTCAGAGGCTAGATATGTAAGCTAGGTTATGCTATTGTATGCACTTGGGGGTTATTATTAAGACATGCAGATGGCCTTTTAGACTTTGCTGCCCAAATTCTGTTGTTAGGGCTGCCCAAATTTGTTTGGGATGCACTGCTGATAAAGGAGGCCACCAGCAAGGGTTGGGGCATCCTTTGTTGCTGCCCTAGACTTCCGCCGAGAGCAAGCATCGAGGGTATGTTGCTGCCCTAGGTCCACACTGTGAGCACAAGGAAAGGGAGCAGTGGTTGCTGCTACCCGTGCACTGTAGCAACTCGTGACCATTGCTGTGGATTGTAGCCTGTAGAAGGAGAATCCCTAGTGAGCTAGGCAGCCAAACTAGGATAGGGAAAAGAGATAAAGAAAGAACCCAACCACAAAAATCTCCTCTCACAAGAAGCGAATAATCTCAGTCATGAATATTTCCTTAGTCCATGAAGGAGAAGTGAAGTGATGAAAGTTGTTGTGTGTTAAAATGAATTGCAAGTTACATTTATTTATAGGCTTTTATACATTTTAGTTGGTCCTTCATGCCCACTCAAAGAACATCATCATAAATAAGGAGGATTACTAAATGATTTTACTTGATCTCCTCATGCCACCATGATTAGGTGCTAGGTATCTTAACCAGGGGTAGATAAAACCTGGAGAAGGTCTTATATCCCGTAGATCAAGGAGAGGAGTGCATCACGTGCCCAGACCCAGTCTAGGGCTTGTGGTGATGACCTGGTAACTGACCAGGTGCCTCATCCCTAGGATGCATCAGATAAATCAATGTCAATTACTTGGTAATTGACCAAGTGCCTCCATTCTCCCAGAGAATGGCCCTTATCCCCAGGCTGAGTCCCCTAGTCCCAAACTAGTTTAAATTTCTAGTAACTAACTAGGTACCTCCATTTAGTGAATGGCCCTCAGTTCTAGGATGAGACCCCTAGCCCCATACTGGGTCAATTTCCTGGTAACTGACCAGGTGCATCCATTCTTCTAGAGAATGGCCTTGAGCCCTAGTCTAAGTTCCCCAGTCCCAGACTGGTTCAAATTCCCGATAACTGACCAGGTGCCTCCATTCAAAGAATGGCCCTTAGTGTTGAATTTCAGCATTAGCATGAATTCTTTAAAATTTTGCAGACTGAAAGATAACAAAAGAAAAGTGCAGTAGAAACATCAACAACATCACACACACTGAACACAATAGTTTTTCATGAGGAAACCTTTAAAGGACAAAAAACCCAAATGAATTAGTAACTCATCTCTTAAATGAGATGACCGAGTCTTCAATCATTTTCAAACCCTAAATGGTTTGAATCATTGATCAACCAAATCCACAAAAGATAATTTTTTACAACAAAACCATAATTAGGGTTTTCTGCCCTAATTCACTTTACTGCCTGAATTTTGTTGTTAGTGCTTCCCGAATTTGTTTGGGATGTTGTTTCCGATAAAGGAGGCCACCAACAAGGGTTGGGGCAGCCTTTGCTGCTGCCCTAGACTTCCACCGAGAGCAAGTAGTGAGGGTATGCTACTACCCTAGGTCCACACTGTGATCACAAGGAAATGGAGCAGTGACTGCTGCTACTTGTGGATTGTAGCAGCTCGTGACCACTGATGTGGATTGTAGCCTATACAAGGAGAATCCCTAGTGAGCTAGAAAACCACACTAGGATAGAGAAAAGAGATAAAGAAATAATGATAAAGAAAGAGCCCAGCCACAAAAATCTCCTCTCAGAAGCAGCGGATAATCTCAGTCATGAATCTTTCCTCAGTCCAAGAAGGAGCAGTGAAGTGATGAAAGTTGTTGTGTGTTAAAATGAATTGCAAGTGGCATTTATCTATAGGCTTTCAAACATTTGGGTTGGTCCCACATAATTAGGAGTTGACATTATGGTTTGTATCTTTTTCCTCTTTACCCTTTTGACTTTAATCTTTTGTAGTACAAAAAGTCTTTTTTCATTTTGACTTGTGCCACTTGGTCTTTCAAATGGAACAAGGCTTAGGTTTAGATGGTCCTCCAAGTATTTTGTGATCAAAGCAAGCGGTCTCTAGGGTCCTTCATGCCCACTCAAATCCCATCATCATAAATAAGGAGAATTACTAAATGCTTTAACTTGATCTCCTTGTGCCACCAAGATCAGGTGCTAGGTCTCTTAACCAGGGGTAGCTAATACCCAGAGAAGGTCTAATAGCCCATAGATAAAGGAGAGGAGTGCATCACATGCCCAGACCCAGTCTAGGGCTTATGGTGATGACCTAGTAACTAACCAGGTGCCTCGGCCCTAGGATGCATCAAATGACTTAATGTAAAATACTTGGTAACTGACAAAGTGCCTCCATTCTCCTGAAGAATGGCCCTTAGCCCAAGCTGAGTCCCCCAGTCCCAGACTGGTTCAAATTTCTGGTAACTAACGAAGTACCTTCATTCAGTGAATGGCCCTCAGTTCTAGGCTGAGACCCCCAGTCCCACCCAAGTCCCAGACTGGGTCAATTTCTTGGTAACTGATCAGCCTCCATTCTCCTATAGAATGGCCCTCAGCCCTAGGCTGAGTTCCCTAGTCCCAAACTGGTTCAAATTCCTGGTAACTTACCAAGTGCCTCCATTGAAAGAATGGTCCTCAGTGTTGAATTTTAGCATTAGCATGAATTCTATAAAATTTTGTCGATCGAAAGATAACAAAAGAAAAGAAAAGTGCAGTAGAAACATCAACAACATCACACACACTGAACACAATAGTTTTGCATGGGGAAACCTTTAAATGACAAAAACCCCAACAACCCTGCTACTGCTCGAGCCTACTTTTGTTGCTCGAGACCCTGCTGTTACTGCCCGACAACCTGCTGTTGCTACCCAAGCTACTATAGGAGCTACTCGGGATAGACAACAGCCAAGAGGAGGCTGCCTGCAAGAGATCGGGGCTTCCTAAGGCTGCTCATTAAGGGCGTGAGATAGCCCGAGGGTGAAATGATGATGTTGTTGAAGAATATGAGGCTACTTGTGATGGAATGTTGCTTCCCATGAATGTATGATGCTCCCCGCGAAGATTCTAAGGGTTGTCGTGAAGGTGAATAGGTCGAGGGTTAAACCCTAGCTAGTGAAACGATGAATATGGTGCTACAAGATATCACCGTGGAACCCTAGCTTGGGGTTACACTATAACAAGAGTGGGTTTCGTGAGTCATAGATGATCCACCTTGCCTTTGCTTGCTTCTTCTTAAAGGCAATGCTTCAAACATTAGATGAAGGTTCTTCTGTGGCATTGAGAACCAAATCATCTAGGCCATTCTCTTCTAAGGTGTCCATAAGCCTGGGTTTCCATGAGTTGTAGTTGGCTGACCCCTCAAGCCTTTCTTCTGGTCTGAAGATGTTGGTGGCCATCTCTGATTAACTAGTCCGCTATCTTAGTCTGCAAATGTCCCAAGGCTTAGGAGTATTACAATAATTTGCTCTCTTACTGCAATATTCACATGCAAAGATCTGATACCATGTTGAATTTTAACATGTGCATGTCATTCTTAAGAAATTGCAAACTGTAATATAGATAGAGATTGAAAAGTAAACAGGAGTGATACAAGTGCAGTAGTCAACCAAGCATCACACAATTGAACACATGAATTTTCACGGGGATACCTTTAAAGGACAAAAAACCCAAAAGCATAAGTAATTCATCCCTTAAATGAGATGACTGAGTTTGTTCATTAAAAGAATAGAATTGATCTCATAATTCTAAGATGAATGTACATGAAAAAAATTCAAGTATAATGAAGCCCTGGCAGGCTTGCTGCTGCTACCATATGCTGCCACGTGGAGGGTGAGTAAAACCCTAACCACCTGTGACCATCAACTTGCTGCCCAAAATTTGTTTGATTGCTGCCAGAGTTCCACTGCTACCCAAATTTCCTTCACAGAACATGAATTTTACATCAAAATACAAATTAGGGATTTCTTCCCTAATTCTTCCTGCTGTCCAGAAAATCTAAATATGCAGCCCAGATTTGTTGTTACTTTCCTGGACTTCCCATATTTTTTTTCGGATCTACAACTTCCTGCCTGGAGCTTCCCAGATCTAATGCTGCCTTCCCGGACCCTGTTTTTCTGCTGCCCGTGTTCATGACTGCTTGCCTGGATCTTCCCGTAATTAAACCGAGCCTTCCCGAGAAGTTCTTGTACCTGCCCAAGTCCTATGTCTACTTTCCTGAGATCTCTGTCTTCCTGCCCGGACTGTTTCTTCTTGCCCATAGCTTGCCCGGACACTACTATAGGAAAATAGGTATTGTTTTGTATAACGATCCTATACAAAAGAGTGCACTAAATTATGCCCAATAGAGTTGCTAGTTTTGTTGTGTAATTTTTTTTCTAAAAACAAAGGATGTCTGCTAATAGATAAAGGGAGAGGCCATTGCTGTTATTCCCCTAGGATAATTGGTCTTGAATCAAGAACTTAAATAAAATCTAAGAGGAAAAATTGAATCAATCAATAAAGTGGAATAAAGGAAACTATTACTTGTTAGTTTTCCTTAATCCTTATCCTTTTCTAGAGACTCAACACCATCCGTCTTCAAATATGCACAAAAGATGAACATAGACCTTTCTCAAACATCTTTTGGCATTATAACTTCATAAACCAAATCATAAATCAATAAGATAACTAATGTACCATTTGGCAAATTAATTGCTTAAATTGTTAATCATTAAATTATCAACCAAGAGCTCGTAAGATGATTAGGTAGCAACAAAATATATGCATCTCTAAGCTTGAATGGTACTAAATAACCTATTCTAATCACACTCAACTTTAAAGCAATCTACTGAATAAACACTTCCAAGGATCAAGTTAAATACTTTAAATTTATCTTTTCCATGCCAAAAAATTACATCATTTTCTTTAAGCAATAATTATTCCAGCATCAGTCACCATCATAATAATTTCCAAAGAGTCTAACAATCCTTGTATTCTACTCATGCAGTAAAATAAAAATTATTCAATTAAATCAAACAATGCTTAAAATGTAAGATCAGATTTGAGAACAAAATTGATAGGAGGAGAACCATATTGATCCATTTTAAGATAAAACCCAAATATTCAATCTTGATCTGAAGTACCAGAAATATATCAACCAATGAATTATTTGCATCTATAGGAAATCCGGTAGTTGAAATGTGTTTTGACAACATTTGAGGATTAGTACAATTCCTGTAGCTCACTTCCAGTAGTGCGACCTTCCTCCATGGTTTAGATACTTGAATCATGTTCTAGCAATAATATATGGGATATGCCATAAACCCTAAACCTCTTATCATATGGTTTACATATATACATATTATATACAATCAAGGTGGATAAGGTTTTACAACCTTAAAGATATAACCATACACTTATTCGATCTTGCATAAACATGGTACTTAGGCCCGGTTATGCCTAGGACCTTAGTCCTCTTTTCACCAGCTTTGAATAGGATAGTATAGTGTAGTAATCATGCTATAGGATGTTCTTACTTGCCACGGTCATAGAAAGAGTTCACCACATGAATAACCTGCAAAAGAGTAGGAGCCTGCATTAGTTCAATGAACTAAGTAAGCCCTGCCAAAGCAGTTGGAACCTTTTACATTTCCGAGTGGTCCCTGAAGGGATAAATTCCCACCACTCCAACCCTTGACATTCAAAGTCAAGTCATCCTTTTTAAATGAATAAAACCATAAACGAGAATTAATACATAGATAAGAAGTAAAATGTATTTTAACCAGCATCGACAATGCCCAATACTAGTAGTGACAGGCAAAGTAATCCTATAAGCAAATCTCAGTAACATAAACATATCATCATTATATAGGAAAACACATAAAATACAAAGACAGCTTACGACACTTAGATTTAAGTAAGAACGACAGATACATTCCGCAAAAGTTAAAACAATGTCCTTCAAAGGTAGCATTTGACTAGCCTATATTTTTTTTTTGAATTTTAGGGACATTACAACACTAATGCAACCAACGAGTTTTTCTCCTTAGTTTGATATGGTTGTGAAATCCCCTCAAATTACATCATGATGGGGATAAACCATTGCAATTATTGTTCTTCAAGATGGAATTCATAGCTATAACATTAGGGTTTAAACATTGGTGGATTTAATTTTTATGTGGATGTTGTGATGGTGACTCCTGAAAAGTGTTACTGTTTTGAATTTGATGACTCCAACCTTAAAACCTTCACTGCCAGGAGAGAAAGGGGTTCTACTTTTGTGTAATAATTTTATGTTCCATAGTTGGGCAGTTCAAACAAGTATAATGGCAGAGGAAAGGAAGAATGCCACCTTGTAGTAGCCTGTTACATACGACGGTGTCAATTTACTCCACAGTGAGCCAATATTTGTTTTCATTTTGTAAACCAGAGACTAAAAAGAGCAAGGTAAAAACCTATGAGAGATCAATTGAGCACCTACCATTTCACCAATCAAGCTTGCAAGGTTTGGAGCAACATCTTGCATCTTTGACAAAAGGTAAGAATGAAGTTGTTTTCGATATTCTGAAAGTTCTATAACCCTCTGTGCAAACTGCTCGATGTTTATTAAATCAATAGGAGAAATATCTTGACCTGACATCATAAAACATAATTATAAAATGTCACAAAAAGGGTGAATCAACATTACAGCAATCCACATGATGCCATTTCAGCAAATGATCAAAGTTTTCATCCAACAAATAAAGGTGTACCCATAGAAGCCTTAGCAGCCTCAATGATATCCTTAGCTTTGTCTTCATCACCAGTTAATTATGTCAACTTAGATAAGGCATCCTCTGACAAAGTGGACTTGTCCTTCACAAATTTTGCTACTCTTGCATGGATATAGTTGTCATTGACAATCTTCACCAGGCTCAGGAAAATGCCACGAGTACCACTCCCTATGGATATGCCACTATATTAGTAATTAGCAATAAAAAGGCTAAACAGGAAGAGGAATAAAATAATGCATTAGAAAGAACCATATCCATTGCAGTATATGTTGAATCGAGCAAACTCTTAATATGATGTTTAAAATCAAAAAATTAAGCAACTCAGTAAATTTCCCAAGCAATTTGATATTTATTATAAAATAATCAGGATGGCAATAGCTACCCTATCCAATCTTTTGAAGCTGCTAAGGCTGTCTGTATAATGAAATCGAAGCTGGTCGATACTGCTCTTCAAAATGGGGTGTCGCCATGTTGATGACCCAGGTTCAAACCCCAAGGGGCATACAGCTCTGGAAATAAAGTTGTTGGCCAAGTTTGATAGTGTTCCATATGCAGCATTCATTAAATGAAAACATACTTCTCTCAGACAAACTATAATAAAATGTGTTATAGCTTATAATCTTCTTAAAACAAGTTTCTGGTATGTGATGGAATGGGTATGTGGAGACATGTACCTAGTTCAGTCTAGAGAACCCCAAAAATTTCAAGGGACAACACAGAACATTGGTGTAGGACATACCGGGCCCTGCCCCAAATATATAAACATTAAAAAAACCATTGATGCCTAAAGTTTTAGACTTTTAAAATAATCATTAATAATGCATAATTGATACATATATGAATGATGCTAAATACCAATCATTATTCACTGTCAAATCCAATCAAAGCACATTACAAGTCCATTGTTGTTATGTGCTTTCACCTACCAAACCACTGCCCAGCAACAACAATGATGGCCCAGCACTAGCAAATGATAATTGTAATTTCTGTGTTTGTTTAGATTTTATAGTGTAGGAGGGTTGGTAGGTAGTAATTAGGTTTTAGGGATTTTTCCTAAATTATTTATCCTCAGAAAAGGGTGCTATCAGTGTGTATTTTTGTGCATCCCTTGAGGGCACAGGGTACCTCTATGAATACCCAAATGTAGGGGATGTGGATTTTGGGTACTTTGACATACCCACTGGCATACTTTGAAGTACCCAACGTTCTAGCTAATTATAAAACATCAATGATAGTAAAACCTCAATGTTTGTATAGAATCTCA
Organism: Pseudotsuga menziesii; assembly: GCA_001517045.1. Classification (NCBI taxonomy): domain Eukaryota; kingdom Viridiplantae; phylum Streptophyta; class Pinopsida; order Pinales; family Pinaceae; genus Pseudotsuga; species Pseudotsuga menziesii. The sequence continues at coordinate 236,218 of LPNX010882146.1, forward strand.
TTTCCATGGCTATTTCATGCAAATTGTTGGTACCCTAAAGGTCTATTTGACCTCCATCCTTTGGAATCTTGTAAGTGAATAGTTTTTTTAGGATTTATCTCTTAATTATGTTATTTCAATGCTTCACTAATCTAAATATCCAAGCAAACATTGACACAACTTTGTCTTTTGGTATCTATCTCCATTGCTTTTTTTGTTTGTTTGAAGAAATTGTATGCATTGTAGTTGTTCTAAACAAATTCAATTGAGCTTAAACCCTCATTCAAATTTACATCATTATTACAAGATTTCAAATGATTATAGGAGATCCTAAGGAAGTTATTCAACCTCTTTTGCAACATTCTGATCAGGGATAGTTCCCTTAATCGAACCTTTAAATTTCAATTACTTTGCAGGGTTATATTTCACTCCTATTAGAATTATGTTCATTGGTTTAGATCTGCAATTAAATGGGATTGGCATCCAAACAAATAATTTAGGCTTTAAAGTTTAATTTCGAATAAAACTTTGGTCTGTGATTATCTAGGAATTACATTGGAATCTCAGTCTAGATTTTATTCTCTCTTTTAACATCTTGAATGGCCTAAAATTTGCCATATTTGTGTATTCCCTTTGCATGACATTTTCTGGAATCTACATAATCAAATCCAAATTATACTCTGTTTTGGTGCACACTCATGTTCTTTTAAATCTCATTTATCTCAAACTACATTCCATATTGTCATAAGACTTCAAAGATTAAGTTTCCTTTTATTGTTCTTTTCTTCTTCATTGAACTTGCACTTCAAAAGCAAGTATAAAGGGATTAGAAAAATCATAACTAAAGTTATTTTAAACACATGAAATCCATCACCATTGATCTTAGTTTGGACATTTCTGGTCTATTTTAAAGCTATAAATGCATAATTCCATTGCATAATCAGGGTAGTCGTTCTGTCTATTCTCTCAGTTTGAAAAGAACATTTTTTGGTCTTTCTTTCACGCTAACACAAGGTTGGAGGATCCAAAGCATGGGTTTCCTCTCACATGTTTGAATGGATTCTCATTTAACCTAGATATACAACTATGGTGGCATAATTTGGAGGGTTCTCTAAGATTCCATGGATCAAAAAGTTGATAGTACAACAGTTATGAGCATTGATACAAATTCTTGTAGTATTATGGTAACAAAAAATGAACCCCTTCAATAGAAGATATAAGCACTATCATTTTGTCACAGCTATTAAGGATGGGATTCTAATTGTCATGGATTTTAATCCTAGGCACATCTTCTACAGGGGCCTTTTTCTAGTTGCTTCAGGTTTGTGAAAGGCTACTTAGGATCCATAGTAGAAAATACGTAGAACCCTAAGAATCCATGACACCCTATCCTTAGTGATTTGTGGCTGGTGTGAACCCTTGAATGGTGACAACCTGTAGATATGTAGCAGCAGTCCTAAATCCATTTTTCCTGTGTGATTCAAGGCCTGGCATGAGCGTTCAACTTTTATATTTGTTTGAAGGGGGGAATCCACTTTGAAAGTTCCTCAAATCACATTTTATATCGTTTAAGGAGGATCCGTTCCTCAGTGGAGGCTTGGTTTTTTAACATCATTGTTTTTCATGCTAGTTGGAATCTTCTTTCATGGAGACCATTCAGCCATTGGGAGGACTCTTTCATTCCTGGCATTCTTTCTTTTGGATATATTCATCATTGGCAGGTTGATGAGGGTTCTCCATCCTTTTAAGGATATTTCCACTACTATCCATAACAAATTATTGAAATGCTCCACTCTTTGGGGACCTTTTCATTAATATGACCACTTTTGGAGGCTTCTTGGACATTTACTCATGATTTGGAGTTGTCTTTCATGCTTCGTGGAAGAGATTTATAGGGTTTGTCCACTTAGAGTTCATTTAGAGGGGTTATAACTCATGATTTGAGAAGGGTTGTTTACTGATTGAGATCTAAGTTTTTCATGTATCACTTTGGGACCATTCTTCCTTGGTGCACCATTGTTAGAGAGGATTTGGAGGTTTGGAATTTGGATCATTAGATTTCTTCTCAGGAACCTTCCTCATTTGATGGAGTATGCTTCTTCTTGAGCCTTTGGAAGTTAGTATGTTGCTTTTATTTGACATCATTTACCCTCATTTGAAAGGGGTGTCCTCCCTTTTATGGGCCTTATTATATCTTATGCATTGTACATGTGGAAATTGAGAACCTCATCATTTCATTATTGTTAGAGTTTAGTGAAGGTTTCTCATTATTTAATCCACCCTAGGCTGGATATATGTTTTTATAATTATTTTATTGTAAAGGAAGTTGGGCTCCTTTCCTATATAAGAGAGCCTCTTCCTCATTTGTATTCATGGTTGGATTTTGAGAGATCCCTCTCTTTTCAAATCTAATACATGGTGCAGATTGAAGTGTAAGGGATTCTTCTCTGTTAAAAATGTGAAATCCTTGTTCCTATTTCTATTTTTGCTAATGGATTGTATAATAACCTATAACTTGTTAATTAAGGCCATGGAAATATGTCACATTGGAAGGGTTTTAATTGACAAATGTATTCCTCTATCTCCCTTTCATGTTTTACGCATTATTATTTACATTGTTCTAATCATTTTTCTAGAGTAACAGTATGTAATACATAAAAGCATTTAAAACAACAAAGGCACATGCACCAGCTGTGGTAGAGAATACAAATGTAGCCCGACATTAAAGGTATGGACACCTAAGTTATCAATATTTATTTGTACTTAATAAGACTAATATGGTGGATGGTATTCCATCCATTCAGGATTGTTAGAGTTATGTGCAGGATTGTTAGAGATATATGCAGGCTGTCAGTTATGAAAACAACATTGGCTTTCATTTGATACTGACAATAAAACATGGCAAGCCAAATGAGTTTTGGAGCTAGTACATGTTGATTTGCATGGTCCAATGAAAACACTTACAATATATGGAGATGAGTAAATCCTATTACTGGTTGATGACTATTCAAGGAAAATTAGGGTTTGTTTTATGAATAATAAGTCAAGTTGTTGTTCAAATTTTGTAACATGAAAAGCTTTGGTAGAGAAACAAACAAGTAAACAACTGAAAGCTTTAGGATATGATAATGGGGGTGAGTTTGTTTCAACTTAGTTCAAAGAATCTTGCAAAAGGGAAGGTATACATAGGCGGTATACCACTCCATACACTCCACAACAAAATGGATTCATGGAAAGGAGGAATAACATAGTTGTGGAGATATAAAAGTGCATGGTGCACAGCCAAAATGTACCATAGCCATACTGGGAAAAACCAATGAATGTTGTGGTTTACATCCTTAACAAAACTCCTTGTAAATATTTGTAGGATATCACTCCTGAGGATTCATGGTTAGGCAGAAAAACTTTTGTAAGATATTTTCGTGTTTCCAGTTGTATTGCTTTTGTAAATATTCCCAAGGAAAAACGTTCCTAATGAATAACTGGATGTTTCTACGAACAAAATTGTGATTAATAGAGATGTTGTAGATGAGAAAATATCATTCTTCTGTGATGATGGTAAATATATGGATAGTACTAAGTAGTGTATGGGAAATTGTTGCTCATTCAAGAACAATTTTTGGTGTTGAAATCAAACAGGACTCAGAGCCGAAAACATCAAAGGAGTCAAGTTCCAAGGAGGGGTTTGGTGAAGAAGAGGGGGATTCTCAATCTTCACAACAGAGAGGGATTCTTGATCTTCATAGCAAGACCAAGAGGTCCAACAAAGGAAATGGAAGTGTTATCATACCATGATGGAAGGATATTGAGAAGATGAGTTGCCAAAGGCACTAGAAGGAAAGACTACATGATTGAGGAAACAAATTGTGCAAGGCAGTGAGCAGATAAATTTTTCTCTAACTTCTGTTGTTTTTGTGTCAGGTATTTGAACCTAGCACATTTGAAGAATCCAAATGAAAACTTGAATCAGAGGCTTCCATGAAAGTGCAATATGATGCATAGATGAAAAGCAAGACTTGGGTGTTGTCCACATTGCCTCTAGGGAAGAAAGCACTTGGTTGTAAATGGATTTTTAAAGTCAAATATAAACTAGATGGTTATTTATCCAAATACAAAGCTTGTCTTGTCGCCAAAGGATATGCACAATATGAAGGGGTGTACTACGAAGAAACCTTTTCCCCCACAGCGAAAATGGTAACTTTTCGACTAGTTATCTCAATTTTTGCTCATTCTGGATGGAAGATATACAGATGGATGTTAAAAGTGCCTTAGTGTAACCGCAAGGGTTTCATTTTTTTGGAAAGAAACATCTGGTTTGTTGGTTGGTAAAGTCCTTGTATGGACTCAAGCAGGCTCCTCAAGCTTGGTATTTCAAACTTGATCAATACCTTAGAGATTCTAGAGTTAGAAAAACCTATTATGAACCCACTTGCTATGTCAAAAACAGTGACGATGATATATTGATCTTATTTTGTCTATGTTGATGGTCTTCCCATCACCAAAATCAGTGCCAACAAGATTCAACAGGTGAAATTTGATATTTGATCTATTTTTGAAACTACTGATTAAAGCCTGCTTCATTATTGTTTAGGTGTAGAATTTTTGCAATCTAAGCACGCTATTTTTTTATCACAAGTCAAGTACGCCAAAGCACTCTTCAAAAAATTCAGAATGACTGAATGTAATCCTACATCTACACCTATGGAAGTTGGCATAAAAATCTCAACTTACATGGACTCACCACTAGTCAACGAGTCATTGTATTGGAAATCGGTTGGTAGTTTGATTTATCTTACTACCACCCAATCAGATCTATTTTTTTTAGTGATTTGTCTCTTTCTCAATTCATGTCTAATCCCGAAGAGTTACATTGGCAAGTTGCAAAATGAGTCCGTCAATATTCAAAGGGACCCTTGACTTTGGCATTCTATATCAGAGATCTGTTCACTCCATGCTAGCAGAGCATATTGATTTCAATTAGGCTGGATCAGTTGATACAAGGAAGTCAGAAACAGGTTATGTGTTCACTCTTGGTTTAGGAAGGTAATTTCATCGCAAATTAATCTACAACCTACAGTTTCCTTATCCTCCATTGACAAAAAATACAAGGCAGACTTCAGTACAGGTTGTGAGGCAATGTGGTTACGAAGAATATTGGTCGATCTTCAACTTGACCAAGCAGTGATAACCTCACTTTTCTGCAACAATCAGAGTGCTCTCAAAATGGAAAAAAATTCAGTCTATCATGCCATAACTAAGCATATTGAATTTCATCACAATTACATCAGATAGTTGGTTGACAATTAAGACATTTGCCTTTATTATTTTCCTACAGCAGAGCAAATATTGACATAATGACAAAACCACTTGGTAATGATAAGGTCACTCATCGTGCCATGTTGTTAAAAAGAAAGCTAACTCCAGCTAGATTTTCATAATGGTGTAATGAGCTAACACATAAGCCTTCACTCATAGTGCCATGTCAGAAGGAAAGCTAACTGCAATTATATTTTTATCATGGTGTAATGTATTTGATGACAATGTGGTAGTGTTAGATGGAAAACTACTTTATGAGAACTAACACACATTAGCTTTTACTCACTGTGTAATGTTTTAAGAATGAAAGCTAACTCCAGCTAGATTTTCATCATGGTGCATTGTGATTGATGACAATGTCGCTGTGCTAGATGAAAAACTACACTATGAAAGTTTACACACATTAGATTTCACTCACTGTGCAACGATTTAAGAATGAAATCTAACTTCAGCTAGATTTCCAACACAACCCAATGTGATTGATGACAATGTGGTTGTGTTACATGGAAAACTAACATACATTAGTTTTCACTCATCGTGTCATGTTGTTAAAATGAAAGCTAACTCCAGCTAGATTTCTATCATGGTGTAATGAACTAACACACATAAACTTTCCCTTATAGTGCCATGTTGTTAGAAGGAAAGCTAACTCTAGCTAGATTTCCATCATGGTGTAATGTATTTGATGACAATGTGGGTGTGTTAGATGGAAAACTACCTTATGAAGACTAACATACATTAGCTTTACTCATCGTGCAATGTCTTAAGAATGGAAACCAACTCTAGCTAGATTTTCATCATGGTGCATTGTGATTAATAACAATGTGGTTGTGCTATATGGAAAAATACACTATGAAAGCTTACACACATTAGATTTCACTCACCATGCAACGATTTAAGGATAAAAGCTAACTCCAGTTAGATTTTCAACACGGTGCAATGTGCTTGATGACAATGTGATTGTGTTAAATGGAAAACTACCTTATGAAAGCTAACACACATTAGTTGTTACTCATCGTGCCATGTTGTTAAAAGGAAAGCTAACTCCACTAGATTTCCATCATGGTGTAATGAGCTAAAAAACAAAATATTTCCTTTATAGTGCCATGTTGTTAGAAGGAAAGCTAACTCCAGCTAGATTTCCATCATTATTTAATGTATTTGATAAAAATGTGGCTGTGTTAGATGGAAAACTACCTTATGAAAGCTAACCGACATTAATTTTATTGACCGTGCAATGTTTTAAGGATGAAAGCTAACTCTAGCTAGAATTCCATCATGGTGCATTGTGATTGATGACAATGTGGTTGTGCTAGATGAAAACTACATTATGAAAGCTAACACACATTAGAATTCACTCACTATGCAATGATTCAAGGACGAAATCTAACTCTAGCTAGATTTCCATCACGGTGCTATGTAATCAATGATGATGTGGTTGTGTTGATGGAAAACTACCTTATGAAAGCTAACACACATTATCTTTCATTCATCATGCCATGTTGTTAAAATGAAAGATAAGTCCAACTATATTTGCATCATGTTGTAATGTATTTGATGACAATGTGGCTATGTTGGATGGAAAGCTACCTTATGAAAGCTAACACACATTAGCTATTACTCACCGCGCAACATTTAAAGAACGAAAGTTAATTCTAGCTAGATTTTCAACATGGTGCATTTTGATTGATGACAATGTGGTTGTGCTAAATGAAAAACTACATTATGAAAGCTAGCACACATTAGATTTCACTCACCATGCAACGATTTAAGGTTTAAAGCTAACTCCAGCTAGATTTCCATGATGTTGCAATGTGACAATGACGTTGTGTTAAATAAAAAACGACCTTATGAAAGATAACACAAATTAGCTTTCACTCATCGTGCCATGTTGTTAAAAAGAAATCCAACTTCAGTTAGATTTTCATAATGGTGTAATGAGCTAACACATATAAGCTTTCACTCATAGTGCCATGTTAGAAGGAAAGCTAACTCCAGCTAGATTTCCATCATGGTGTAATGTATTTGATGACGATGTGGCAGTGTTAGATGGAAAGATACCTTACGAAATCTAACACACATTAGCTTTTACTCACCGTGCAATTTTTTAAGAATGAAAACTAACTCCAGATAGATTTCCATCATGGTGCATTGTTATTGATGACAATGTGGCTGTGTTAGATAAAAAACTACACTATGAAAGCTTACACACATTCTATTCCACTCATCGTGCAACGATTTAAGGATGAAAGCTAACTTCAGCTAAATTTCCATTACTGCACAATGTGATTGTGTTACATGGAAAACTACCTTATGAAATCTAACACACATAAGCTTTCCCTTATAGTGCCATGTTGTTAGAAGGAAAGTTAACTCCAGCTAGATTCCCATCATGGTGGAATGTATTTGATGACAATGTCACTGTGTTAGATGGAAAACTACTTTATGAATGCTAACAAACATTAGCTTTACTCATCGTGCAATGTTTTAAGAATGAAAGATAACTCTAACTAGATTTTCATCATGGTGCATTGTGATTGATGACAATGTGGTTGTGCTAGATGAGAAAATACACTATGAAAACTTACACACATTAGATTTCACTCACCGTGCAATGATTTAAGGATGAAAACTTACTTCAACTAGATTTCCAACACGGTGCAATGTGCTTGATAACAATGTGGTTGTGTTACATGAAAAACTACCTTATGAAATCTAACACACGGTAGCTTTCACTCATCATGCCATGTTGTTAAAAGGAAGGAAACTCCAGCTAGATTTCCATCATGGTGTAATGAGCTAACACACATAAGTTTTCCCTTATAGTTCCATGTTGTTAGAAGAAAAGCTAACTCCAGCTAGATTTTCATCATGGTGCAATGTGTTTGATAACAATGTGGCTGTGTTAGATGGAAAACTACCTTATGAAAGCTAACAGATATTAGTTTTACTGACCGTGCAATGTTTTAAGAATGAAAGCTATCTCTAGCTAGATTTCCATCATGGTGCATTGTGATTGATGATAATGTGGTTATGGTAGATGGAAAACTACACTATGAAAGCTTAGACACATAGATTTCACTCATCGTGCAACAATTTAAGGATGAAATCTAACTTCAGCTATATTTTCAACATGGCGCAATGTGATTGATGACAATGTGGTTGTGTTACATGGAAAACTACTTTATGAAAGCTAACACACATTCGTTTTTACTCATTGTGCCATGTTTTAAAAAAGAAAACTAACTCCAACTAGATTTCCATCATGGTGTAATGAGCTAACATACATAAGTTTTTCCTTATAGTGCCATGTTGTTAGAAATAAAGCTAACTCCAACTAGATTTCTATCATGGTGTAATGTATTTGATGACAATGTGGCTGTGTTTGATGGAAAACTACCTTATGAAAGCTAACAGACATTAGTTTTACTTATCATGCAATGTTTTAAGAACGAAAGCTAACTCCAACTATATTTTCATCATGGTGCATTGTGATTGATGACAATGTGGTTGTGCTAGATGGACAACCACACTATGAAATCTTACACACATTAGATTTTACTCATCGTGTAATGATTCAAGTATAAAAGCTAACTCCAACTAAATTTCCAACACGGTGCAATGTGATTGATGGAAATGTGGTTATGTTCCATGGAAAACTACCTTATGAAAGATTACACACATTAAATTTCACTCATTGTGCCATGTTGTTGAAAATAAAGCTAACTCCGACTAGATTTCCATCATGGTGTAATGAGTTAACACACATAAGCTTTTCCTTATAGTGCCATGTTGTTAGAAGGAAAGCTAACTCCAGCAAGATTTTCATCATGGTATAATGTATTTGATAACAATGCGACTATTTTAGATGGAAAACTACCTTATGAAAGTTAACATACATTAGCTTTACTGAATGTGCAATGTTTTAAGAACGAAAGCTAACTCTAGCTAGATTTTCATCATGGTGCATTGTGATTGATGACAATGTGGTTGTGCTAGATGGAAAACTACATTATGAAAGCTAATACACATTATATTTCACTCACTGTGCAATGATTTAGGGATGAAAGCTAACTCCAGTTATATTTCCATCACATATCAATGTGATCGATGACAATGTGGCTGTGTTAGATGAAAAACTACCTTATGAAAGCTAACACACATTAGCTTTCACTCATTGTGCCATGTTGTTAGAAGGAAAGCTAACTCCAGCTAGATTTGCGTCATGGTGTAATGTATTTGATGACAATGTGGCTATGTTAGATGAAAAACTACCTTACGAAAGCTAACACATATTAGCTATTACTCACCGTGCAACGTTTTAAGAACGAAAGTTAACTCTAGCTATATTTCCAACCTAGTTCCTGTTGATTGATAACAATGTGGTTTTGCTAAATGGAAAAATACATTATGAAAGATAACATACATTATATTTCACTCACCATACAATGATTTAAGGTTGAAATTTAACTCCAACTAGATTTCCCTCACGGTGCAATGTGACAATGTGGTTGTGTTAGATAGAAAACTAATTCGAGCTAGATTTTTATTATGGTGTAATGAGCTAACACATATGAGCTTTCATTCATCATGCCATGTTGTTAGGAAGAAAACTAACTCCAACTAGATTTCCATCATGGTGTAATGTATTTGATGACAATTTGGTTATGTTAGATAGAAAACTATCTTATGAAATTTAACTCCAACTACATTTCCATCATGATGCATTGTGATTGATGACAACATGGTTGTGTTAGATGGAAACTACATTATGAAAGCTAACACATTAGATTTCACTCATAGTGCAATGATTTAAGGAATAAAGCTAACTTCAACTAGATTTCCGTCATGGTGTTATGTATTTGATGACAATGTGACTCTTTTAAATAGAAAACTACCTTATGAATTCTAACACACATTAACTTTCACTCACCGAGCAATGTTTTAAAAACAAAAGCTAACTCCAGCTAGATTTCCATCTTGTTGTAATGAGCTAACACACATTTTCTTTCACTCATCATACAATGCTTTAAGAACGATAACTAACACGTTGTTAAAAGTTAAGCTAATTATAGCTAGATTTTCATCATCTTGTTATGTATTTGATAACAATGTGTTTGTTTTAGATATAAAACTACCTTATGAAAACTAACACACATTAACTTTCACTCAATGTGCAATGTTTTAAGAACAAAAGCTAACTCCAGCTAACTTTTCATCATGATGCAATAAACTAACACACATTAGCTTTCACTCATCATGACATGTTGTTAGAAGGAAAGCTAATTCCAACTAAATTTCCATCATGGTATAATGTCGAAGAATGTGGCTGTGTTAGATGGAAAACTAACTTATGACAGCTAACAAATTAGCTTTTACTCACTATGCAATGTCTTAAGAATGAAAGGTAACTCCAAATAGATTTCCATCATGGTGAATTGTGATTGATAACAATGTGGTTGTGCTAGATGGAAAACTACATTGTGAAAGCTAACACACATTATATTTCACTCACCATGCAACGATTTAAGGACGAAAGCTAACTCCAAGTAGATCTCCATTGTAGTGCAATGTGATTGATGAAAATGTGGTTGTGGTAGATGAAAAACTACCTTATGAAAGCTAACACAGATTAACTTTATCTCATCATGCCATGTTGTTAAAAGTAAAACTAACTCCAACTATATTTTCGTCATGGTGTGATATATTTGAAGACAATGTGGTTGTTTTATATAGAAAGCTACCTTATGAAAACTAACGCACATCACCTTTCACTCATAGTGCAATGTTTTAAGAATGAAAGCCAACTCAAGCTAGATTTCCATCATGGTGCAATGTGATTGATGACAATGTGGTTTTGTCAAATGAAAAACTACCTTATGAAAAGTAACACACTTTAGCTTTCACTAACTATGCAATGTTTTAAGAACGAAAACTAACTTCATCTAGATTTCCATCATGGTGCAATGTGATTGATGACAATGTAGTTGTGTTAAATGGAAACCTTCCTTATGAAAGCTATCACAGGTTAGGTTTCACTCACCATGCCATGTTGTTAGAAGGAAGCTAACTCCACTAGATTTTCATTATGGTGCAATGTATTTGATGACAATGTGGGTGTGTTAGATGACAAACTACCTTATGAAAACTAACATGGATTAGCTTTTAGTCACCATGCAATGTTTTATGAATGGAAACTAACTCCAACTAGATTTCCATCATGGTGTAATGTGATTGATGGCAATGTGGTTATGTTAGATGAAAAACTACAGTATGAAAACTAACACACATTAACTTTCATTTATCGTGCAACGTTTTAAGAATGGAAGCTAACTCTAGCTAGATTTCCATTACATTCATACACATACATCAATAATATAAGTGCCATTTCCAAAGTCAAATAGGAATTTGGTGGTTTTATCTAAGTTGATATCTGTCATTCTCTAATACTTCTTGGAACTCTTATTATTATCTCTTCATATATATTTTTATGTAATTTATATGTAAATTCCCTTTTTCTAGCACGCACAAGATGTAGGGGAACAATGTTTTGTGGCATACAAAAGGGCTACCCTATTGTTTTGAATTATTGCAACTATATTACCTTTTTGAACATACACTTTATATGTTTTAACCTTAATTACAAACTACAATTCAAATGTCTTACAGAAATTGGGAGGAGTTACAATGGAAAATATAATTTTGATAAGAGGGACTATGTTAACCTCCTAATTAATGGTCAAGTTATTGGACTAGGAAGGGTTGAATCTATAGATACTACAACTCATTATGGTGGAGAAAGGCTTAATGTAGGATATGTTATGGTTTTGATAATTGATGTTATTGAACCACATTTGATTGTGGAATATATTGATGAAGGGGACTTACATCCATGGAAGATCATAGATTTGAGGCATAACAATGGTAAATCAAAATCTTGAAGCACATGTTAAGTGTTTTTGATAGTACATTGCTTATTATTTTTGAGCAAATACTAAGTTTGTCTAATTTGTTGTATATTTGAAAATGTCTCTTCTGCATTTTCTATTGGAGACAAGGTATATCTTTTGCAATGTGGAGTGACGGTGGGTGAAGGCTCCATATTCAATACAAAGATTGGTCATAAGGTGCATGGAAGTATGGTAAATAAAGGATCCATAGTGGTTAACATTGAGAAGGTGTTAAAACATGATGCTCTTTTGCCACATCCAACATGATTTGAAAATACACTAGGGGTCCATTGGGATCTTATGAGATTTTTCCAAAATCGGATTTGAAACCTCATTGTCATGATCATCAAGTAAATGATCCCCAATATAGGCTTACATTCACATGCAAAAAGTTTTCTCTTACACATGAGTGCACGGGAACAAGCATGTGCATTGTCAAAGGGATCATAGTTAATGTCCGTGAGGATGACATGGTTGAGGGTGAAAGGTTAGGTGAAAAGGAATTCGGTGTTTTTGTGGAAGACAGAAAGAAATTGTGAAAGATGTAGGATTGGAGATAAGTCTATACATTGTTTGGTTAGATGGTCAATAAATGAGTTGGTGGAAAATGAAGGTGATATTACAAGGGTGAATGAAAATTTCAAGGAGGCGCACAATGAAATGGTGGTATGTGATCTTGTAGAGGACACAAGTCCCTTAAACACACGGGATGGTGATAGTTATAATGACAAAGATCCAGCCTCAATTGCTATGCACGTAATGAGGCCATATAAAAGGACTAAACAAGTTGTGGCTACAAAAAAAGTTGGAAACTTTCAAATACAGAGAGATGAAGAGAAAGAAACCGACTTTTGGCAGTAGATGAATGTTGCAAACAATATTGTCTTTAACATGTGGATAGGAAAGCCATTGCAGCTACTAGAAGGGGTATGGAACTCTTAAAAAAATGACATTAGGGAATTTTCCTTGAATTCACTCCTTTCCAACACA
>LPNX010882146.1:249625-262528 GCA_001517045.1 Pseudotsuga menziesii
TGGTGATTTATCCCTACCATTTGTACACATGGGATCACAATTTACCAGTACATCTCTTGCAAAGTGATTGGGGACCTTGAAGACCCACACCTTGATATGTATGGTGATTTGCTTGATGAGAGTGGAAGTTCAAGAAACCCACTTTCAAATGCATTACTTCAAAACTATATTTACTCAAAATGTAGAGTGTACAAGGATGCTTTCCTATCTTTAAATGGAAGCTCAAAAAATCAAAATATTGATTTTAAACCTCTTCCTCCACATTTATTGTTACAGTTGGACAATGTAGCTAATGATAATAAGAATCGTTATGTTTTCATGTTTCTATCACTATTAACTACACTTGCTGTCTTCATCACTATTGAGGTTGGGTTCTTGCTTGTGGGGCACACCCATGAAGACATAGATGGAACCTACAAAAGAATGTCTTCCAACTTGAAAAGCACAGATATATATTTTTTATCTAAGATTATGGATACATATTGCACAATAGAAGAAAAACAGGCGTTTCCACCTAAACTTATTGGCAAAGTGTATGACTTCAAAAGTTTTCTTAATGGGTACATCAAGGAGGGGGGAAATGCACTAGTTGGACACCTTAATGTCCAGTACTTCCAATTTCTTGTACTCAATGATGTTCCAGTTATGAGGTATAAAGAATCCATCAGAGACATTAAGTGGTCGGAACCACAATGAGTTGTGGAATATAGATGATGAAGGTCGACCTATATTGCCCACATGGAAGCCATATTTCTTACGTCCCAAAGACAATGATGTTTATTTAAAAGAAATAAAGGAAGGAATAACATCATACATAAAAATGTGGAAAGAGACTATTGGCAATGATAATTCACCAATTGTTACAGAGGAATAGAATAAAAAAATAAATTGTCGGAAAAGAGTTCTTGATGCATTAGATGGAATCTATAATGACCATACACCCTTGGATGAAAGTGATTCTTCTTCTGATAATTTTTGGCCCAAGACAAGGCAAAATGTTAACGTTGATGGTAATGCACTCCATGCAATATCAAGTATTATGGATGTGGATTTCGATAATGTGACAAATGAACCAGTATATGTTGGACCCAAGTGCAACAAGCCAAAGCCAACATTCGATCCTAGAACTGATGTAGAGAAAGGAAAGCTGTTTCTTGTTAGATCAGGTAATGAGGATGAAGGAGAAATGATTTGGATGGAAAAATCCACCTCAGATATCTTTCAGGATGATGACAGCGAGACCCTTCATGTAAAGATTGATTGGTGGCAGCCTAGTTTAGGGAAATACAAGGGAAATATTTTAGAACAATATTGGGTACCAAATCTTGATGACACAGAACTTGGATCTATTCCAATTAATACCATAGTTTGGGCATGGATGCCAAAGAAAGAAGATTGCAGGAAGACCAAGATAAATAAATGTGGTGTATAAATTGTACTTGATCTGCTTGAGTGGATATAAGGAGATTAGGTGGACATGATTCATGAATGTAATTTTTCTTTTTGAATGAATTTTAGTATACATGAAGAAACATTTTTCAATGTTTGTAGTATAATAAATACTATTCAAGCTACTTTTTGAGGAATTTTATATTATTTACTACATATATGAAAATTTCACTTGAAGTTCAATGTTAATTCATGTGATGATACTTTATGCGAACTATCTAACACCATTCAAATTTTAACTTTTCAATTTGTCTTTTAGATCAACACAACATGTCACTATATCAAATGTGCATAATTATATTCATTAATGCATGTACAAAACCCTTACCTTATTTATTATTAGCTTTTGCTCACTCTCTTCAATACCACTTTGAGCTTTTCATTTTGTTCCCCTGATGATTGGTGGAGTGTCCACTCGAAATGTAGGGATGTTTCAATACACAATTTAATTCCATAAACTCTCTTTGCCATTATGATTAACTGTGGAAATCTTCATCCTCAAGCTGTACTTGATTTGCTTGAGAAAATATAAGGAGATTAAGTGGAGATGATTAATGAATGTAATTTTTCTTTTTGAATGACTAATTAATATACATGAAGAAAAATATGTCAATTTTTGTAGTATATCAATTTTTCTCTTCAAGCTACCTTTTGAGGAATTTTATATTATTTGCTACATATATGAAAATTTTGGTTCAACTTCATGTTAATTCATGTGATGATACTTTATGCGAATGAACCTAAAAACATCTTATAGACTTGTTTTGTGAGTAAATCTAAGGAACTTGCAATAAGGTTTGAAGTGAGTTTTCCCTATTATTCGTTACTATAGTTGATATAAATTTAATTGTACTACTATGTTGCATTCACATTCATAACTATATTTTCTCATGTAGACTTTAAAGTGGTGCCAACTTTGTACTAGTATATTAACTTATACTCAATAAATACAGTACTAACATTTTGAGTGTGCAGGTTTTATCAGTTTGTCATCATTGTGATTGATTTTCTGGATTAAACTGTGTGAACGTTTTTTAGGCCAATGTTTTGAGTGGACACTCCACCCATGCTTGTTATGGGAACCATGAAAAACTCATTGTGGACTGAAAAGATTTCACATAACTTAATCCAGAAAATCAATCATTAAGTAGTAACATCATATTAGCTTTAATTCATGTTAGACATTATCATCAAATACATTGCATTATAAAGACAATTTAATCCATGTGAGATTTAATGCTGATCATAATGCGCTGCATGGAATATAAGTATTATGGATGGAGATTTTGATAATGCGACAGGTGAACTGGTATATGTTGGACCCAAGTGCAACAAGATGAAGCCAAGATTCAATCCTATGATCGAATTTGAGAAAGTAAATATGTTGCTAGTTAGATCATGAGCTGATGATGAAGGAGAGGTGATTTGGATGACAAAAACCACCTCATATATCTTCCAGAATGATGAAAGTGAGACTCTTCATGTAAAGGTTGATTGATGGAAGCCTAGTTTAGGGAAATACAAGGGAAAATTTTAGAACAATATTGGGTACCAAACCTTTACATTAAATAGTTTTTAAATGGGCCATTCTGAAATTGTGCCAACCTTCTACTAGTATAGGAACTCAACACCAACAATGTACTAGTCACCATATCAAATTATAATTCAATTTCTTAATAATATTAATATATACAATATTGATGTCATTACATAAACTTAATCAACTTACCATTTAATACAAACTATAGATAATATTAATAGAAATTATGTAAGGAATCAAAGTCTAAGAATTTCATTATTTTGAAAGAATCAAAGTTTTAGACTGCCATCATTTTGATCTGTCATGGAGGATTAGAAATGTGTAATCTAGGTGTTAACACGGTCCCTCTCCCCTCATGTTGTAAAGGGTGCTAGCTCAATGGAAGAGCACCTGCATTACAAGCAGGACGATGGTGGTTCGATTCCTCCGTGCCCTAACATAAATTAATAGATGATATACAATCTTAATGATAATATAAATATTGTAAGATATCTATGTTTTCATTATAAATATGCTCTTTTCAATTAAACACATTGTTCAAATGCTTCATAAATAAATAATGAACACTTGCAATAATTAGTTTAGTTGGTTTTTTCCCTTTCCTCTTGTATATGAAAAAATCAAATTGTATTGCGCTAATGCTATTATAGTTCATAATTGATTTTTCTTATTAAAATAATTAATATTAATAAATAAGGGAGGCTTTACTAACATCAATATCATTAAATAAATTTATAGGTAAGAAATTTCTCAAGTTAATCTATTATTCATAAAGTAAGCATTCATCAACTTAGTTTCTAATACACTACCACTGCCAACAACAATAATAATAAATTATGTTGCTATTTTAATTCATAATTTACTTTAATCATTACAAGGATAAAACTTAGACTTTAAAGTCATAACATATTTTTTCATTTTGATTATAAGTGGTGCCAATTTCCAAAAATAAAACAACATACATAACAAAGACAAAAATAATTACTATGACAATGTTTATAATTGTTGTCGTAACAAATACAATGTTGATATTATGTCATAAAATAATTTAATCAACTTAACATCTAATACAACCTATAAATAATATTAATATAAATTATGTAGGATTCAAAGGCTATGACTTTCCTCATTTTGAAGGAACTCAATCTAGCAAAAGTTCTAAATTTTAGATCTAACCCATCTAGTTGTAATTGAGATGTAATATTTCCTCTAGTTCTAATTGAGATGTAATATTTCCTTTTGAATAGTTGAATACTAAAGTTTTACTTGAAATAAATAAAAAATATTAATTGAGAAAGTACATTGGATTAATTATTCCAAATTTAATGGAATAGTTCTTTGAGTTGATTTGTCTAGATTTAATAGAATATGTATTTAGAGATTTCCAAAAACAATCAATGTGGATGAAGTCCTTGTAATAGAATATTTCCAAATTTAATGAAATATGTGTTTTATACATGTGATGAAAGAGGACACTTTGCAAAAGACTGCCCTAAGAACAAGGGCCACTCTCATAAGAAGAAGGGGAACAAAAGAAGACATCATGCTCATGCTGCAGAGGATGATGAACCATCCAAGAAGAGATCCAGATATGAAAGTGAAGATTCTTCAAGCAAGGATGAATATGTTCTAATCTCCGCTCTCATAGGTAACATTTCTCATGGAAGTGATGATTGGATTTTAGACAGTGGGGCTTCCAAACACATGACTAGATTCAAGGAATCCTTTGTGAGACTGTCAGAACATGAATCACCTCACAAGGTGAAGCTAGGAGATGACTACAAATATCCAATAAAAGGTAGTGGGAAATCTTCATATAAACTAGACTCTGCTAAGTCTCTAACAAAGAAAGAAGTATTGTTTATTCCAGGACTCAAGAAGAACCTTCTCTCCATATCAGCATTGGATGCAAAAGGGATGCGGGTTGCATTCATAGATGGTCAAGTCATCATGTGGCCAAGAGGTAAGACTATCAATGATGCAATAGTGATTGGAGAACAAGAAGGACGGTTGTACAAATTGAAGGGCCATCCAGAACAAGCCTTGGTCCATGACATAGTAGAGCCAAATGAACTTTGGCATAGAAGGCTTGCACATGTGCATTACAGAGCACTACCTATTGCAAGAAAAGGTGTTGAAGGTCTTGCAGAATTCCAAGAAAAACATGATGGAGTTTGCAAAGGATGTGTGAAAGGGAAGAACACAAAGAAGACATTTCTCAGCAGTGAAAGCAAAGCCAAAGGCATACTAGAAATCATCCACTCCGATGTATGCAGTCCAATGTAATCAAACTCACTAAGCGGGTATGCATACTATGTTTCTTTTATTGATGAATTTTCTAGAAAGACATGGGTTTACTTTATGAAGAACAAAGACGAAGTATTCAGCAAGTTCAAGGAATTCAAAGCCTTGATCGAGAACCATTCTGTAAAGAAGATCAAAACCATTCGATCAAATAATGGAAGAGAATTCACTTCGAATGAATTCAAAGAGCTATGCAAAGAATCGGGGATTGAGAGGGAGTTGTCCACTCCTTATAATCCACAACAGAATGGGATTGCGAAATGGAAGAATAGAACCATCATGGAAGCCGCAAGAGCAATGCTTCATGATTAAGATCTTCCTATGCATCTTTGGGCTGAAGCTGCCAAAACAACGGTGTATGTACAGAACTGTACTGCACATAGAGTACTCGAGAACAAGACTCCTGAAGAAGTCTTCTTCGGCAAGAAACCAGAAGTCATCCATCTCAAAATATTCGGCTATCCTGTGTACATACATATTCCAAAAGAGAAGAGAACAAAATTAGATCCTTCAGGAAAGAAGGGCATATTTGTGGGATACTCTAAAAGCTCGAAGGCTTACAGAATCTATTTCCCAGAATACAAGAAGATTGACATTAGCAGGGATGTGACATTCGATGAAGACACAGCTTACAACAAATCCAGAAAGAGACCTACTGAAGAAGCTGAAGAAGTAGAAGCAGAAGTACCCAGAATTCATGACACAACCATAAACGAAGAAGATCAAGAAGAAGATCGAGATTTCAAGGAACCACAAAGACCTATAGATCCACCTCTAGAGAAGAATCCTCATAAGAGGAAACCTGCTTGGGTACGTGAACTGATCCAAGGTGCGGAAAGATATGGGGCTCTAGAAGAGAATCACAGACAAAGAAAGAGAACCAGATCCTGCTTCGGGTATGTAGCTTTACTATGTGATTTTATTGATAAAGAACCTTCCAGTTATGAAGAAGCAGCAGAATGGAAAGAATGGAAGGATGCTATGATCGAAGAATATCAATCAATCATGAATAATGATGTTTGGATGTTGTCCCAAGACCAGAAGGGAAGTCAGTTGTAACTTCCAAATGGATCTACAAGATCAAGCATGCTGCAAACGGTAGCATTGAAAAGTATAAGGCAAGATTTGTAGCTCGAGGGTTCTCTCAGAAAGAAGGAATAGACTATGAAGAAACATTTGCACCTGTAGCCAGATACACTTCCATCAGATCAGTACTGGCTCTGTCTGCAGTGATGAAATGGAAGATACACCAAATGGATGTCAAGACTGCTTTCTTGAATTGTGTAGTGGAAGAGGAAGTGTATGTAGAACAACCACTCAGTTTCGAGACACATAACACTAGAGAGTCTCATGTATGCAGATTGAAGAAAGCCCTGTATGGTTTGAAACAGGCACCCAGGACCTGGTACGGCAGAATTGATAGCTTTCTATCCAGTTTGGGGTTTACCAAGAGTAAAGCAGACTCCAACCTTTACTATAAGGTTGAGGATGGAAACCTAGTGATGCTTCTACTATATGTAGATGATCTATTTGTGACAGGTACGAATGGGTTGATTGTTTATACGAAGAGAAATCTTGCTGCTGAATTCGAAATGAAGGAATTAGGGATGATGCATTACTTTTTAGGAATGGAGGTGTGGCAGAGTATAGATGGAATCTTCCTTGGACAAGGGAAGTATGCAGTAGAGATCCTAAAGAGGTTTGGGATGATGGACTGCAAGGCTATGACCACACCTATGGCATTGGACCTGAAGCTATTGAGTGATGCTTCATCAGAGTCGGTAGATGCTACAATGTATCATCAGATGATTGGGTCATTGATGTACTTGACGAACACGAGACCCGACATTTTCTTTACTGTGAACACCTTGAGCCAGTTCTTGACAGATCTAAGAAGTGTTCACTTGATTGTTGCAAAGCATATTCTGAGGTACCTGAAGGGTACAGTTGATTATGGGCTCAAGTACGATGCAAATCAAAAGAGTAACCTGGAAGGTTATGTTGATTCAGATTAGGTAGGTAGTGCCATCGATAGGAAGAGTACTTCAGGATGTTGCTTCAGTATGGGATCAGGTGTGATCTCTTGGTTTAGTAGGAAGCAATCCTGTGTGGCACTAAGTACAACTGAAGCAAAGTATGTCGCAGCTTGTTTGGCTAGTTGTGAGGCAGTATGGCTATGGAAGCTACTATCTGATATATTTGATCTCCAGTTGGATGCTACTTGCTTACATTGTGACAACCAGAGTTGCATGAAGTTGTTAGAGAACCCAGTGTTCCATGACAAGTCGAAGCATATCGAGATCAAGTATCACTATATCAAGGATATGTTGCAGAGGGGAGCAGTGAAACTCCAGTATGTTGCGACGGAGGAATAGATAGCCGATGTATTGACGAAGCCATTGGCAAGGATGAAGTTCGAGTACTTCAGGGAGAAGCTTGGTGTTCTCCAGATTGAGGTTTCCTCCAAAAGAAAGTGATGAGACCCATAGCCATTCTGACATGGTGAGAGGATTGGTTCCTTCCATGGTCATATGTAAGGGCTGATCCATTCTGTCATGGTGAGAGGATTGGTTCCTTCCATGTCAGATATGAGTGCTGGCCATTCTATCGAGTAGGATAGATGTAAGGGTAATTGCCATTCTAGGAATGGAGGCACCTGGTCAGTTACCAGGAACACTCAGTATAGGACTGAGTAGCCATTCTGATGTGATAGAGGGATGTGTTCCCACTTGAT
Organism: Pseudotsuga menziesii; assembly: GCA_001517045.1. Lineage (NCBI taxonomy): Eukaryota > Viridiplantae > Streptophyta > Pinopsida > Pinales > Pinaceae > Pseudotsuga > Pseudotsuga menziesii. The sequence continues at coordinate 257,653 of LPNX010882146.1, forward strand.
CAGATGTAAGGGCTGAACCATTCTGTCATGGCTAAAGGATTAATTTCCTTCCATGTCAGATGTGAGTGTTGGCCATTCCGACGAGTAGGTCGGATGTAAGGGAAACTGCCATTCTCTAGGAGAATGGAGGCACCTGGTCAGTTACCAGGTAGCTCAGTCAAGGAGGACTGGGGGCCATTCTGATATGATTGCTGGGATGTGTTCCCTCATGATCAGATATGAGTGCATATCCCTTCCATCAGTAATGGGATGTGTTCCCACATGATCAGATATGAGTGCATATCCCTTCCATCAGTAATGGGATGTGTTCCCTCACTGGGTGGATGTAAGTGCTGAGCCATTCTTCGCATCATGTGTTGATCAGATGTAAGTGTTGAGCTATTCTTCGCATCATGTGTTGATCAGATGTAAGTGTTGTGCCATTGTTCACATCATGTGTTGATTAGATGTAAGTACAGTGCCATTCTTCGCATCATGTGTTGATCAGATGTAAGTGCAATATCTATCTTTGCATCATGTGTTGATCAGACAGAGATGTTAAAGCCATTTTTCGTATCATGTGTTGATCAGATGTAAGTGCTGGGCCTTTCTGATATGATTATAGGATTAGTTCCTACATGATCAGATGTGAGTGTTGGGCATGCCTTTGTGACGAGTAGGTCAGATGTAAGTGTTGGGCGTGCCATTCGTCGTATCATGTGTTGATCAGATGTAAGTGCAGTATCTATATTCGCATCATCTATTGATCAGATAGAAATGATGAGCCATTCTTCATATCATGTGTTGACCAGATATAAGTGCTGGAAAAGACCTGCATGGAGGCTAGGCCTACAACCAGCATGAAAAAGGGCTAGCTCTGTAGAACTTCCTATGACGAGAAGAATCATGAGATAGCACCCATGATGATCCAGATCCAGTGATGATAGCTAGTGATGATCCAGATCCAGTGATGATGATCCAGCAGTGATGATCCAGATCCAGTGATGATGTCCCATGATGATCCAAATCGAGAGATGATACAGATTCGATGATGAAGATGACTTGAAGACAAAGATGACTTGAAGACTCAGAATACTTGAGATGCAAAATACAAGATGATCCAACTAATACAAAGAAGAAGACCAGTGCTGAAAATTGTGTCGAAAGAATACATTCCTAGTCAAGAGGGAGTGTTGATGTATTTGTAACTTCAGAATGTATTCATCTATGTATCTTATGTATTGTAACCCGATGTTTATTCCAGGATGTATCTATTATGTATTTGAGTCATGTTGTCACGCCCCGATGTTTCGATCGGGAGGATCAATAATGTAAACAAGTCATGTCAAGTCATGGTGGGTAACCCTCCAATTGTCTAAGTGTTAAAGTCCCCGCAGTTCCGGGGCACTAGGGTTATTAGACTCTCCTAGTAGAGGTTGGCCCTAGTAGGGTTTTAGTCATGTCAGGATTAGTATAAATAGAGAACTGGAGTCTCTATTTATCACACAAATCATACACACTCAATTGTAGCACATAGTTGAGGAAGGAGAAGACACTGGGGCTAGACAAGAAGAAGATTACTGCTGTTGGGAAGATCACTTACTGTTTTGGGGCTTTTACTATTTTGGTGCTGATTCTATCTCTGAGGAAGTTGCGGGGTTTCCTCCTTTATGGTTTCCCCAAGGAAAAACACTGTGTTCATTGTCTCTTTTGTTTGATTGATGTATTTGTTATTCTCTCAGTTAAAGATCCTAATAATGTAGCTTAATGTTGAAAAACTAACAAACATAGACCAGTAAAACCTTAACCTGGAGGAATCCAAGTAGCTCAAGTTAAAAGATAAAGTGACTGAGCACAATATTGTCCAATTGCCTAGCAACTACATACCCTGAGGTCTAGTACCATTAGAAGAACTATTTGATCATAATGACGTCCCTTTCAAACTGTCCAAAAGGGAGCTAGATCCTGTTGTCCAAGATATGAACATAGGCAGCCAAAGCCATCCAAACCTAATAAATCTATCCACTGGGCTGACCACAGAATAGAAGTCTGAATATTGCAGCTTGATAAAAGAGTTTTTCGATGTCTTTGCATGGGAGTATAGTGACCTAAAAACGTATGATACCAACATCATCCAGCACAGGATTCCTTTGGAGAAGGACACCATTCCTTTCAAAGAGAAGCTGAGACCCATCATCCCCCTTCTATTACTAGTGATTGAGAAAGAGATCCACAAGCTCCTCAAATCCAACATCATAATCCCCATCAGATATTCCAAGTGGATTGCAAATCTAGTAGTGGTGAGAAAGAAAAATGGAGAAATTAGGTTGTGTGTGGATTTTAGAAACCTAAACAAGTGTTCCAAAAAAGACAACTATCCACTGCCCAAGATGGAAAATCTGTTGCAGATAATCTCAGGAGACATGGTCATGTCCTTCCTTGATGGTTTCTCTGGATACAACCAAGTTGCATTGCACCCAGATGACCAAGAGAAGACTGCCTTTACCACTCCCTGGGGAACCTTCATGTATGCTAAAATGCCATTTGGGCTAATGAATGCTGGGGCTACGTTTCAGAGAGCTATGGATCTAGATTTTGTAGGGATAAAAGATAAATTTGTGCTGATATATTTGGATGACTTAACAGTTTACTCTCACAGCCATCATGATCACTTGCAGCATTTAAGGAAGGTATTTCTGAAGTGCAGAACGTACAGAATATCACTGAACCCCAAGAAGACCCAGTTTGCACTCAATGAAGGAAATCTCCTAGGACACATAGTCTCAGCTGAAGGTGTAAAGATCGATCTGGTAAGAGTGGAGGAAATTCAGCACCTGTCACTACCAAGGTCGAAAAGAGACATTCAGTCCTTTTTAGGAAAGATAAACTTTGTCAGAAGGTTTATTCCAAATTTCTCTGATTTGGTAAAGCACATAATAGCCATGTTAAAAAAGGATGCAGAAATCAAGTGGATCGACCAAGCAAGAAATTATTTTGAAGATATTAAGAAATCCATAATGGAGGCCCCAACCCTGATTAGTCCCAACTACACCAAGGGTTTTTACATTTTCTATTTTGCATCTTATGACACAGTGGCAATTGTACTATTACAAAATAATGATGAAGGTCTTGACCATCTGATTGCTTTCTTCAGCAGAACCCTGAGGGATGCTGAGCTGAAGTATGACCCAATTGAGAAGCAGGATTATGCTCTCATAAAATATTTGAAGAACTTCATAATCTACATTCTCCATGCAAAGGTCATTTCATATGTCCCTTCAGCTGCAATGAAGGATGTTTTGACTTAGCCTGACATTGATGGGAAGAGAGCTAATTAGATTGCCAAACTCATTGAGTTTGATGTAGAGGTGAAACCCACCAAGATGGTAAAGGGATTAGGCCTAGCCAAAATCATGGTCAAAGAAAACTGTGAGCTGATGGGAATAAATTTTACATGTATCAGATCAGCAAAGGTGCAGACTATGGTAGCAGCTGAAACAGAAGTAAACCAAGATCAGAATGACAGTCCACCAGTAGTTGAGAACATATCTTCCTGTGAGTGGTACTCAGGTATCATTAATTTTTTGCTTAAATTAGAAGTTTCTCCTAATCTCACTTCTAACCAAGCATGAGCTCTTAAGTTGAAATCTGTTAAGTTTTGCATTATTGACAATTTACTGTATTGGAAGGATCATTCTAGAATTTTGTTAAGATGTCTAGATAAAGAGGAAGCAGAGCAGGTCATGCATCACTTTCATTCTAGTATATGTGGAGGCCACCACTACTGGAAAACCATAGCCCACAAGATCTTAAAAGAAGGATACTATTGGCCAGCCCTCTTTGCTGATGTATGCACTTTTGTAAGGGCCTGTGACCAATGTTAAAGATTTGTACGAAAGCAGCAGCTCAAATCCTTTCCCCTTAGGCCTGTTACAGTGAATGGCCCTTTCCAGCAATGGGGTCTGGATTTCATAGGTGAAATAAATGCATCTTCTAGTGGATAGCATAAATGGATCTTAGTAGCCACTGACTACTTTACCAAATGGATAGAAGCAATACCCACCAAAAATGCCACTCCTCATGTCATCATGACATTCTTATAAGAGAACATCTTCAGCAGGTTTGGTTTCCCGGTAAGGTTAGTAACTGATAATGCACAAGCCTTTAAAGTTGGGGAATTGGTTAAACTGTGTGAATCAATGGGCATTCAACTAGTGCACTCCACATCCTATTACCCACAAGGAAATGGCCTAGCTGAGTCATCCAACAAAAGCTTAGTCCGGATCATTAGGAAATTGCTAGAGACAAATCAGAAAAGCTGGGATTCAAAGCTTAAGTTTGCCTTATGGGATGATAGGGTGACTGATAAAATATCCATAGGGACCTCTCCATTCAAGTTAGTCTATGGCACTGAGGCCATCTTCCCTATCCATCTCACCCTTCTAGTGGCAAATTTCTTTCAGGAAGAGGAAGATGAACCAAATGATATGATGAGGAGGAGGATGGATTTGGTGGAGTTACAGTAGATCAGGGAGCAAGTTGTAGAAAAATTAGAGGCTTATCAGCAGAGGATAAAGGGCATATTTGACAAAAGAGCAAAGACAGACAACTTCCAGGTCGGATATTGGGTCCTCAAATGGGATGCCGTCAGACAGGACAAGGGGAAACATGGAAAATTTGACTCTTTATGTATTGGCCCTTTTGTTATAGACCATGTTATAGCGGATTTCACCACACTAGGTGAATCACACATTGTATGGCCTTCCCTTGTCCCGCTGCAGACTCATTACCCCCTTTGGAATGCGAGGTGCAGCTTCAGTTTTATCCGCAGGCTTATCCACAGGTTTATCCACCGGTTTAGGGGCCGGTTTCTCAATGCGCAAAGGAGTTCCTGGTG
>LPNX010882151.1:0-24354 GCA_001517045.1 Pseudotsuga menziesii
ACAAAAAGTAGTTTTTTTCTTTCTTCCTCCAAAATTAATCAATATTATTTTATTATTTTAACTATTATTTTATTATTTTAACTAGTATTTTATTATTTTCCTTAAGAGGCCCATTTTAGACCCCAAAATTCCTCTAATGACCGAGCCCGATAAATACACAAGGGATGCCTTGGTGTAGAATATGTCGGACTAGAGAATATTTGTACTTACAGAATATTGTAAGTGTTTCGACTAGTTTATATTGCATTTTTTGTCGATCAGTAGGCCATGATGAGAAAGACTACATGGAATATCAACTCCTACAGTATAAAATGCTTGATACTTATTTAATGAATAATGACGAACACTTGTAGGCTGAGCAGAATCAGGTTTAGTATCTGCAGGTTCAATATCCTCAGAACCAATACCCTCAAAACCAGTATCCACAACAACAATAGCCTCAACCCAGGGGGGTGTAAATTTTATAGGTTGGCGACAAGGAGGAGGCTTTGGTCATGGGAGAGGCCAAATCATATGTTATAATTGTGGGTAGGTCGGACACTTTTCCAGGTACTACACGAGTCCTACTACAACATGCTCATATTTCAAATATTTTAATCATTATTTCAAGCAATTTCTGCAGTTGATTGCAAAATGACATGCTGGGAATGTGGGAAATTCGAACCAACCCCAGAATCCAAATCCCAACCCCAATAAGAATATCTATAATATTTCTACTGAACCATGGCAACCACATATAGCTGGCGTAACAAGAAAAGGTGTTGTGATGGGAGTCGGTCAAGAAGTATTGTATGGACAACTGCAGGTACGACCAACGGCACAAAGGAAATCACCATTTGACGTCCAAAAAGAAAAGAAAGTATTCTTGGACCCACGACAAGAATTTGTCGGCAGAAATCAAACATCGACTACAGGGTGGACAATATTGGACATGACTGAAAAATTTGACCAGCTACTCCGAAATAAACCGACTGGAAAGGTTAGTAAACTAAAATAATTCTTTAAAATTTGCTTGACACTAATCCATGATAAATATGTTGTCACAGACTTGACAGTTTTGATAGAAGAACCCCAAAAAGAGGTGCGCCCAAGAAAAGGGGTTAATCATATCAAGAAAAGACTGAAGACTGGTTGCGAACTAAGGATAAATGCACAAATAAGTGGTGATGATATGGATTATATTATTATGTACTTAGGATCCAATGCCAATATTTTGACTAGACAAACATGGGAGAGCATGGGAAAGTCGAGGCTCGTATGGTCTCCTGTCCAGGATCGATTAGTGAATCAATTGAAGGTGCTACCTATTGGTCGACTTACTCAAGTACCTATTGAGATAGAAGGTCTTAAAAATTATGTTGATTTCGAAGTGATTAACATTATGGATGATACAAACCCATATCCTGCACTTCTAGGGATCGACTAGGCGATTGATAATCAAACATTTATAAATTTTAAGAAAATAATCTTAACATTTGAATATTCACATCTAAGGGTGGTTGCACCAAATGATCTACTGGAAGGACAAAGATACATTGAGAAAGTGAATAGTGAAGGACAAGGATATTATCTAGACCATATTTATAACATCACTTCTACAAGGGACGATTATGTAAATACAATGGCCTATAGAAAGCTTAGTTGGAGAAGTGTTAGCTCCTTCACATCGGATTCTAGAGAAGCCTCGAAAAACTGGAAGAATCGATTGCATGAATTATCGATGAGAATATGGTGAAGAATTACACAATATGTGCAATGCATAGCCCAGTGAGGCAAGTGAGCTACACACATATGAAGGCTAACCTAACCTGGCATCTTTTCTAACAGAATTTAAAGACAAAGTTACATAATATCAACGCTTATATGCTCTTGACTTTGCACTGAAAGCTACATTTTCTAGATGGTGGGTCACACATAAATAATCTATCTTCGACTGGCATCAATTCCAGAAATTGATGGAGATATGATTTGGAGAGAAGATCAATTATACTGGTTATAAGTACACATGATTGACTTGATAACATTAACTAATGTCATGTGACATAGGAGAAATGCCCGCGATAGGAATGGGTTCATCATTTTGTGCATACATTTGATATGGTTCCAAGGCACTGGTACATGTCGATTGAGCTGTGAAGAGGGACTCTTGAATGGGATGAACTAGCTTCTAGCTTTATATACACATTTGAGTATGTCAATGACCATCCTTTGATTGATGTTTTCTTACAAGTGATCAAGACAGAGATATTTGAATATATCCCTACGTTGACATCAAACTTTAATCACATCAGCATGATAGTCCAACACTGGAGGGAGTGTTGTAATGTGACGGGTGGACCTGATTATGATGACCCACGAGACATGAACACCCCAAAATATAGGTACTCGCACAGTGGAGGGGTTTGGTATTTCAAGTAACCAGTTCCCTAACGCATTAAAAACCAAGAAAGTAAACATTGGATATGTAGAAAATCCCAAGTTCGCCAACTTTGGAGATTATTAAGATGATGAAACTATTGGGAGGATAAAAAACTTACTGCATGAATTCCAGGATCTATTCCCTATGAAAAATTTCAGAGATTAAGGGGATTGTCAGAGACCTTGGAGAGATGAAGATTTCGTTAAATCCCGACGCAAGGCCTGTGAAGTAGCAACCATACCAGCTAAATCTGCGGTATAAAGAAAAGGTCAAGACAAAATTAGATCGAATGCTAGATGCGGGTATCATACAATATGTTGAAGAATCGGAATGGATGATCCCAATAGTAGTGCAGGATAAGAAGACTACTAGTGAAGTACGCATCTACGTCAACATAAGAAAGATGAACGATAATTGCGTACATGACCCATTTTCGACTCTGTTTAGAAATGAGGTATTAGAAAGTGTCAGGGGTCAAGAGGTTTATTATTTTACCAATGGGTTCTCTGGATACCATCAGATTAGAATCGCAAAGGAAGATCGAAACAAGACAACCTTTGCGACATAGTGGGGATGTTTTAAAAACACAGTCATGCCCTTTGGACTAAAGAATGTTGTTGCTATATTTTCTAGGATAGTAGTGGTTGCTTTCAAGGATAATATTCATAAGCTTCTTGAGGTATACTTTGATGATTAGATGGTGTTTGGGATCATAAAGGATCACATTGAGAACCTCATAATAATGTTGGAGCAGTGTTGACAATATAAAATTTTATTGAATTTAAAGAAATGTATCTTTTGTTCCTCGTTTGGAATTCTAATGGACCATGTAGTTTGTCGCAATGGAATCACGGTCGACCCTGCTAACATTGTGATGATCGTTGTCCTACCACCCCCTACGACAGTGAAGCAGCTAAGAACAACATTGGGACATACAAGATACTATAGAAAATTTATCAAAGGATATGCAGAGGTAAATACCCCAATAGAAAAAATGTAAAAAAGGATATTAAGTTTGGGTGGACGGAAAAATGCCAAGAAATTTTGGATCTCCTGAAGAACAATATGCTCACAACACTAATACTAGTTTTTCTATACTAGAAGAAGGAATTTCATGTACATGTAGATGCTTCTCTTGTTGCACTCATTGTTTTACTTACACATCTTGGCGAAGGATCCATTGATCATTTTACTGTCTTCGCCAATAGGAAATTGTCAACAATAGAGAAGAATTACACTATGACTGAAAGAGAAGGCTTAGTTATGGTGTATGTGCTGCATAAATTTCGACATTACTTGTTAGGTGGACATTTCAAGATGTTCAAATACCATTCAACGTTGAAATACCTGGTAAACAAACCAATGTTGGGGGGGAATATTGGTTGGTGGATCCTCCTTTTCCACGAATTTGACTTTGAACTTATTGTTAAGTCAAGCTGACTAAACTCAGGACTAAATCACCTGTCGAGACTTGAAAGTGGAGAAGAACATGTGAACCTCGATGACAGCCTTCCTGATGCACAACTGTTTGTGATCACGATGTTTGATGATCAATACAAAGATATTGTACATTTTTTTAGTATGATATAAGCACCAGAAGGATTTAGTATTGTGTAGAAAAAACAATTAGCGGTCCAAGCTGCAGATTTTCAATTGATACCTAGACATCTATATAAAATGGGATCGAATGAAATTATTCATTGTTATGTATTGAAACACAAGCAACCAATGATATTGAATGAAGCACATGTTGGTGTCGCACGAGGCCATTATGCTGGAAGAGATACAGTGCGCAAGGTATTTCAAGTAGGATTGTGGTGGCCCACTTTACATGCAAATGCTAGAGAATATTGTCGCAACTGTGATATCTGCCAGAGAACTAGAAAATCGTTGCGACGGGATGAAATTCCACTAATACCTCAAATAACTTTGTAGGAATTTGAAAAATGGATTTTTGATTTTGTCAAGCCTATTAGCCAACCAGGAAAGCGAATAGGTGCAAGATACATTATTACTGCAACGGATTACTTGACTAGATTGGTCGAAGCAGTGCCAATAAAGGATTGTACTACTACGATTGTTTCCAAATTTCTATTCGACAATGTTGTCATTAGATTTGGATGCCCGAAAATTTTGATAAGTGATCAAGGAACACACTTTGTCAATCATTTGATCAAATAATTAACTGAAGAATTATATATCCAGCACATGAAGACAACGCCATATCACCCATAAGAAAATGGTGTTTTCAAAGCATTCAACAAGATCCTGGAGAACGCATTGACAAATATTTGCAATGTTCAAAGAGACATATGGGACCATAAAATTTCTTTGGTACTGTGGGCATATCGCATGACCTGTAAGACGTTGACAGGTTGAGCTCCATTCTGTATAGTACATGGACAAGAGGCTAGTATGCCGATGGAATACATTGTACCCAGTTTAATGATTGATGGAATCAATGAAATGGCTGATAGTGGTGCTATCAAAGAAATATTGTTGCAACTTGTACAGTTGGAGGAAGAACGTTTTTCCATAGTTTATCACCAAAATATTGAAAAGGAATGAAAAAAAGTATGGCATGATCGTTACATTAAGAATAAGCAATTTCAGGTCAAATGACTTGTCCTCCTCTATGTTAGTAAGTTCTTAAGGAATCCTAGCAAGCTGAAAACACATTGGTTGGGACCTTATGTTATCATTCAAATCACTAAAGGAGGTGCATTACAACTGGAGAAATTAGATGGCACATATTTTAAAGGATTGGTGAATAGAAGTTGGCTAAAGCATTATTAGGATAGCCACAACTTGGTCGGCTGAAAAAATAGAAAAAAAGACATGTTAATTATGTAACAAATATTGGTGTTTGGACGCAAACTACTTGGGCGTCGCAGTAAAATAAAAAGTGTCGACCGACTATCTACGTGTTAAATGTGAAAAAATGGTCGCAAAGACTCTTCATCTATCACAAAGGAAACAAAAGTGTCAACGACTGAATCCTAGCTGCAGGGAGAAAAGAGAAAAAAAAAAGAGAAAGAAAGGAAGAGAAAAGAAAAAGACAAAATATGCAGATTTATGAATGTTTTTGTTTTATGTTGCAGACACCGCCGTGTCAGTCAAGGAAAAATAAGAGTGTTTGCAGACTATCTCTCTATCGCAAAAGAAAAATCGTGTCGTGCACACTTCATCTATCACAAGGGAATAAATGTGTCCAAGGACAAATACCTTTCACGAGAAGAAACAAGTTGTCACATGAGGAAAGTTGGTCGAAAGAAGACAGCTGGTCGTAGTCGAATTACTAATGCGGGATATTTTGACGGCATACTTTTTGGTTAGTAAAGTCATTATTTCAAAATAAATACCACTAAAATGACAGGGAAAGTGATAGTTGAGTGGTAGTTTACTTATAATGATTTGAGTGATTTCCCCATGTGATGGAAATCGTTGCCACCTTTCGAATGTATTGCTCACTTGTGCGAAGGAAAGACTGGTTGAATGGACGAATGCATATCATATTCACGTCGAAGTTTCATTCATTCTATTTGCACCCAACTGAGTAAATTGAGCTATTTTGTCTGCAAATCAAAGAACCAAGGAAATTTTTCGTAGGGTATGGTCATATCTATCTCCAGTACAAGCAATGTTGCAGAATCCGGTGTTGAAACACTTTCACCAACACCCATTATGGATTACATTGTTGCATATGTTCCACCGTAGGTCGAGGATTCAGAATAAGTTGAACAGATACCATTCATCCCTGAATTGTGGTTACGACTAGACCAACCTAACCCATCAAAGAGGAAATGGTCTAGTAGCCATAAGAAAGAAGCATCGCCACCACCATATGTTGAATAACCAGGATCCAAGACCATGCTTCCATATTATGTTCCTCCCTGACCAGCTGATGCATCTAAGATTCGAATCACCAAGAATGTGAGGTACCCACCGGTAGACCAACTGTACTGAAAGGAGTTCAAATAACGACGAACATACTTCTAAATCTAAATAAGGAGACCTTTGTTGACCACGACCTAAGGAAATTTTTAGAGTTTGTAAAGGACAAATACATGGTTATTGTCTGCGACACGGAGGATTGACCTACCCACTTAGTTCCAATGGAATGGGAAAGCGGACTAGATAAAATTGGTTTGTTGTCACTTATGTACATATTGCATTTCATCCGTAACGTAGAGGTGAATGCATGTGTTAAATCATTATTGGTATCATTCCATGGTGGATTTCTATGGCTCGACCAAAATATTTATGTGGATGTTGAGCTTATAGCAATGATTACGGGACTCCCACTTGCAGGAGTCGACCCAACACCATTTTTTCTTGGAAAAGAACAGGACTTATTCATGAATAAGATGAAAGAGAAGTATGACTTGAACAAATACACTGGAGGCTTTGCCATCACCTCTATAAATGATTATACTGTTCGATTTGCAGCTAAAATCATATCTACCAAATTGCTACAAAAAATTCGACTGAACCAGTGCACCATAGGGACGATTGCTGCAGTAGAGTTATGTGAAATAGGTGTTCAAGTCAACTGGTCTCAATATTTGCTAAATGAAATGTTAGAAGATGCGGAGGAGGCACAGGAGAAAGGTGGTGCATTTCATTATTCATGGCTACTTATTTTGATTTCATTTTTTGCATGGTCGAAACCACCAAACTACTAGGGGGTAGATGTACCTGTTTTATGTCGAGGATATCGATACCAGAATCTTTGTTTCGAAAAAAAAATTAAGCAGAGGAAAAAATACAACAATGTAGAGTTATTTTTGCAAGTAGAGTCCATGTGACATTATGTCACAAAGCAGCCCAGAATTACTAAGGCGGTCATTAAATAGTTCATAAACATTATCATATTCTTGATCGCGGCCCATCATATCTTATTCTGGACATGACAAGACCCATAAAATCAATGGATTGTGACACAATATCAACTATCAGCTGCGAAAATTGATGCCATTATTCAAGATTAGCCGAAAGAATGGAGAGTTCCTATTGCATATGACCAACTATCTGAAAATGAAGAGGTACGACAAGACAAATTGATGATACATAAGGATGGGGTCCAAGGAGGTAAACCACCTGGAGAGAACCCACTAGAGGAGAACCCTGAAAAACACTCACAATGATTCAAGCACGACTCCAACAAACCTAGTAGTAAGGTGGTAGTAAGGAAAAAGAGGAAGCAGATAGAGAAGTTTGCGACGCGTCACAAGAAAATAAAAGGAAACAAATCTGTTGGAACTGTCAACCTTACCAACGATGATTACACACTGTTGACGGACACAATGACTGAGGTCAACAATCAAAGCCTCAAGAATATAGATGAGCAGAAAACAGAGCTAGCCAACAGTATCATAGACTTATTACAAACACTCTGTAAGGCAGTGAAAGAAGTAAGAATGACAGTCAACTATAGACCACAATTGTGTAATTCGCAGGACTTAGCTGGCTCGTCAAAGGAACAGCCTAGTGATGTTTTGATACCCATCCCACCAATAAAGAATCAAGTGTTGGGTAAAGCACTTGACCTGGGGACAACAGAGCTAAATTCCATGGCCAAAAGCTTGGGCCATGTCACTATAGATTTCTCTGCAATACAGATGTATGAAGTATATGCCATTCAAAATGTCGCAGTAGCAAAAATGAAAGTTGGAGAAAGCACATTGGTCAAGCAAGTTAGAACATCAGACAAGAGTATTGATAAGATGAAGAAAACAATCAAGGAAGCATAACATAAATCTAAGACCTGGGAGGAGAACAAGCACCGGCTCAACGCATCTGTAACACTTGCTTGCAATAGTTTTATCGATGAAGACATTACCCATGAGATTGTTGTACAAGCCAAAGTGTTTCGAATTGGTGATATTGCTGAGAGCCTCTGCAAGAAAGCCATGGAGTTGGAATTACAAGTGACACACAATACCCCACCAGAACTACTGGAAGAGAGAAGAAATGAAGCAACAGATGCTACGAAGACAATAGAAGAGGTGGAGGAACTTTGTGCCAAAGCATCTAAGCAAGTTTCTCAGATGTGGTAAACTTTGATTGACAATGAGGAGTTAGAGAAAGTCGTAGAACAGCTACACACTGCTAAGAGGAAGGTGAACCATTTGAAGAATGAGATGAAGAAGCTGCCATTAGCAGAGAAAATGGCTAAGTCTATCGACATGAAGAGGCTACAACAGTAAGTGGCAACATTGAGAACACACCAGCAAAAGAGAACTGACAGGGTCACAGAACTACAATCAGAGGAATATAAAATTATAGGTATTATCCAACCTTTACACAAAAAAGTGCGACAAGAAGTAGAATCAACAATACTTACAACTTTGGAACACGTCAATTCCAAACTTGTCGAAAACTGAAAGAAGACATAAGCATAAGTACACTAGGAGACTGAGCCCGTAGTGAAAATATTTCAGAATTTTCAAAGTAAAGTTGTAACAACAGAGGTCTCAAAGTAATGTGCCTCGAGACGATAATTCAGCCATAGTTCAACTCGGGAAGATAAAGAATCTGGTTGCAAGACAACAAAAAAATTGCGATGGAAGAGAAGCCAAGACGAAATGATTGGCGATAAGAGAAGTCGCGAAAGAAGAAGAGCAAGGCAGTGAAAAGGATAGCTCAACTGATCATGGGCAACGAGTTAGTTAGAATAAAGTACACTTCTGGTAATAAATCATCATTGTATTTTGGGTTGATAGTGTCTATTGTCAATTCCAACTGAATGTACGAAAATAGAACTGACAGCATGTCGGCTAACAGAAAAAGGTCAATTTATTGGGACAGGAAAAAGCTTATAAAAGGGAGAACCCAAGTAGTGTGTGGGACTGATGTTGGTTATTAATTTCTTTGTAGAGAAGTGAAGAAGAGAGCCGATTAGTTAGAGGAATGATCCAAGCTATGTGTGGATCGAAAAAGCAGTGAAGGTGAGAGGAAATACCTAAACCTAAACTTAAGAGCATGAGGGGAGAGAATTATGTCAGAATTGTAAAGAATACCTAGAGAAAATTCTATAAGATGAGTGCATAGAAAAAATGTGCTAATATATTTCTCATGCCGGATGAAAAGCGCCTTTGTGGTTTTTCCCAGATGGGTTACCACATTAATGGTTGTCTCTATGTGTCATTAATTAATGTGTTTATGTATGTTGTAAACAAGTAAATATGAATGTGTCACTCTGCATTTGTTTATGAAGAATCCCTCATATGTGGTTGTCGCACTACTTATTAAATGGATCTATAATAAGGTTGTTATGTTGATTATTATGATATTTGTCAACTAGTAGTTATACTGGTATCTTGAATGAAGAGACAAGGGATAAGAAGTATAAACCCTGGCTTTGGTCGAGCATTGTTATAAGGTACAACGAGAGTAGAATTCCCCACCTAAATGCATAAACCTGGTTCTGGTAGTTCCCCATAAGGATATCTCGAGTGAGACCGCATCTGCGTCGCAGGTGTTTCTGGCTAAGCCCTGCTCTATCGGGTTGATATATGGGTCCTTGTTGATGACTAAAGATTTGAACCTAGGTCGACCAGAGGAGAAAACCAACAATGCACCAAGCATGAAAGAGGGTTGGTCACTACATGAGTGTGCACCCTGTATGAAAAATGATTGGTCGCCACAAAGGTGCACCCAACATGAAAGAGGGTTGGTCATTGCATGAGTGTGCACCTAGTATTAAAAAGGATTGGTCACTACGTGAGTACAACTAGTATAAAAAAGCATTGGTCACTATACAAAGATTCTGGTTGCATCTCTTAGATGGTAGATACAAACATGGTTGGTGGCATCACCGAAGGTGGATCCCAGTATGACTAGGTGTATCACCAAGGGTAGATCTTAACATGGTTGATGGCATAATTGAGGGTAGAACCCAGTGTGGTTGGTTGTATCTCCGATACTGGATCCCGGTATGACTATGTTGGCACCCCAACAACTCCCCTTTATTTGTGCAAAATAAAGGGAACCCCATTAGAATTTTAAAAGTATCTTCTTTTTGTTTTCCTTCATCTTATCTTCCTTACTTTGGTAGGTGGTTTCTTGGCTTTCTTTCTTTGTTCCCTCACTTTATGCAGTGCTCACTCTTTGACTTGGATTTCATTGTATAAGGATTTGGTGATTTGGATATCTCTGTCGTTGGCATGTTTTGTCCCTTTAGTCAATGAACAACACCTACTCAGTCTTACTTGAGTTTATTTGAGCTAATCATATCCTTCGATTTGGCTTGGTTGGATTTATATGATGCTTCGACAATTGTAACAAATTTTGGTTTGTTGGTGCATTTGTGAATTAATGACCATTTTGGTAGATCATAATTAATTAACTAAAATCTCAATTTTAATACTTCTGATTTATGTCTTGAAAGAGTTTATATCAAATAATTGGTTCCAACTATTGGTTTTAAATTCAAACATTCTATCAAATTTTACAAGCCTTGAAATTTTTATAAATTTTATAATCCTATATAAATTCTAAATTATGAGGGCTTGTTCATGAATAACTCATATTTTATTTTAAAAAATATACCAAAGTTTCATTTATTTGATATGTTCGTATCAAGATTAACACTTCTACATCATCTATATACGTCTATATTTCTTTAAATAATTGTTCATAACATTATTTTCACTTCATTCTCGAGGCATATTATGTAGGATGCAAATATATTTTAATAAAGATGTTGTGCCAAAATTATTGAATTAATACTATAAGAAACATATTGAATGGAAAGTATTAAATCTATGGTTCTTATTCAATACTTTCATTTTCTATTAATTGGCCACAAACATTTATGTGCATGTAATGATGATTATTTATCTCGATGACGAACTAAAGTTTCCCTGTGCATGTGCAATAGAAAGAAGTCTGACTCATTAAAAATGGACTGTGCACCTATCAAAGAAACGATTTTTTGTGGAGGATTGTGAGCAAAAAGTGAAGAATTAGCTCAAATGGATGACAACCCACTTCCCGAATGGGCTCCTTTACCCCTAATTGTGGATGGTTTTGGAAATATCTCAACTGATTGGGATAAATTTTGTAGAAATAATAGATCAAAGCTATGAGCAATGATGCTAAGAAGAAGCACGAGAAATAGATCTTGCTACTAATAATTCTCACAATCATACACAGGAAAATATAGAGAAGAAAAGAGACTGAATCACATGAATGAAGAGACGAATATTGGTGTGCATCCTTCCATTGAATAATGATGAATAATAGTGTACATAAATAGTACATCCCTCATCGAAAAATCGAGTTGTATGGAGACAACTCATAAAGCTCAAAAAGGATAACTTACCAAAATATAGCAAACCCCCATAGGTGGGTAAATCACTTCCCAAATCTATCAAGGACCTCACGAATTGGAAAAAGCATGAGTGATTTGACACGGAGATGGAAAAAACATGCTAATCCTAGAAAATGGAGGAAAAGTCATAAAGGATGGGTTGGCAACAAAAGCACCCAGTTTCCTAGTTTGAGTAGCTTTACCTTATCCATAGAAAAGCAGGAAAAGCAGAATAAAGAAGAATCTACTGTAAATTGTTGTATACTAATTTTGGATGGTCAAAAGGTGGTCAAGATCAACCCAGAGTTAGAAATAAATCATTCCTAGGATATAGATGGCATGTATTGACTTTAAGGTGCAAGTGGATTCCAACTAATTAAGCTAGTGGGTGAATAAATCAAATAATGATTAATTATTTTATCCTAATTTATGAGTGGGTTTAATATATTCCAACAAATTTGTGCCCGAACAGAGGTGTATTTTACATAAATTTGTTGTGGCTAGTTTTGGATCCATTTGGATGAATCAAAGTTTTGGGGATTTGATTCTATCTTTCCCGTGGCTCTTCACTTCTATAAATTCGACCTCATAGGTCTGAGGAGGGGGGAGAATCTTTGAGAGGAGAAACTTGGCTTTCTTCTTCTTCTATTGGTTCCCTTTGGGAGGAGGATTCTCTACAGGGCTAAAGAATAATTACTTTTATGTGCTATGTATTTTCTTTGTTCCATTTGTATGTGAGAGTAGGGAGAGAGAGACTTTGCCAAAAGTGGTTCATGGATATGTAGAAACATGTGTGCCTTTTATCATACATAGATATTTGTAACCAGATATTGCTTATGTTCTAAGACTCCTTCAATTGTCTTAGTAAGACTGTATTTTATTAATGTTCTTTCATCATCCAGCTGAATTTAATTTAAATACAATTTCTTTGTTCATTCTTGCATTTAATCTTTGTGTTTATTTGTCTTGAATGATTAATTTTATTGTGTTTAATTGTCTTGAACAATCACAGGTCTGATGTAATGAGTAATTTGAATCAATAGTTATTTTGGTAATTACTTGTTTTGAAATATTGATGTGCTTATAGAATTATATTTATTTTAATTTTTTTAAAGTAAATTGTAATTAAATCTTACATCTCATGCATCATAATTATATTAACCATGCTCCTGTGCATGATAGTTTAGAAAATAGATTAGGTAGAGTTAGTTTTCAAATTATATTTTTTAGTTTTATTTCACGCCTGAAAGCTACAGTTTAGAAGTTGTTAAATCTGTGTGTTTTAGCAACTGTTAAATCTATGTGTTTCCAGTTATTGAAATTTGCATCTTAGATTAGTTATATATTTTATATTAGTTACACTACATCATTATTATTCTAATTACATATTTCAGAACTCGTATTATTTTTTGAGACTCTCTTATTGAGAGCAAACCCATATATAGAATTAGTTTTAAAAGTTAGAATTATAACTTCATGCTTGAAAGCTACATGTTAGTAGCTTCTAAATCTGTGTGTTTCTAGCTATCGAAATTTGTATCATAAATTAGTTATTTATTTCATATTAGTTATTTAAATTGCATATCATTAAATTGTAAGACTTTCCTTAAGAGAGCAAAACCATATAGGCAGTGGGGCCTTTGTTCCTGCAAGAGTTAGTTATTTCAAACACACCAGGGGTTGTGTTATGTGCCTTGTGTGGGCTTTCTCTTCGTGTTGGACATAGTCAAAAAATCCGGCCAACAGACTAGTTGTATCACTGAGGGAAGATCCTAATGAGGTCATCCTAGGCTTGATGGCCATTCTCTGAGAGAATGCAGGCACTTGGTCAATTACCAAGAGGCACCTTTTCAATTACTAGGAAGTTTAATAAGTCTAGGATTGAAGCTTGGCCTAGGACTGAGAGCCATTTATTGAGAATGGAGGCACTTGTTCAGATACCAAGATATTGACTTTGATTAACCTTCATCTCGGGGATGAAGAACCTGGTGTGGGACCAGGATGGTGAAGTCCTAAATTGGATCTATGCCTACATCCAACATGAAAGAGGGATGGCTTTGTAGAACTTATGGTGATGTATAGATTCGAGAGATGCCACAAGTCAATGGCCTGAGAACCAAGTTGTAGTAGTAGTGACAAGATCTAGAGATGATTTTCAATGATGAGTTACAACGATCATCTAGTGATGATGTCCAATGATGATGTCCAGTGATGATGTCTAGTGATGATATACAATGATGATGTCCAATTATCATGATGTTCGATGTTGAGTGATGAGAACTAGTGATGATGTCCAAGGATGACGATCACGACGGAAGAATACCTTCCTTGTTAAGAGGGAATGCTGAATAATGTAACTTCAGAATATATTCTTATTGTACTTTTATTGTATTATTGTTGTACCTTCTTTGGGAGATGTTTTTGATGTACTTCGTCATGTAAATATACTTGAAAGAATCAACGCAACCCTTCTGTTGTAATTCTGGTCAATAGTACCCACTAGAATATTATATAAATGTTATTTTGAGTCTCCCTAGGTAAGTCGGCCTTGTTTAGAGGAACATGCCAACCTAGTTAAGTGAAAAGGTCACTCACTTGGTGAGTATAAATACAGACAGTGCTCCTCTCATTTGATCACACCTCACACTCAAGAAAGTGAGTATGAGAGAGAAGAAGAGGCTCGTTGGAGAAGAGAAGAAGTCGTTGTTGTCTTTGGGGTCTATCTTATCTTTGTTGGCATTGGTCTTGGTGACAAAATCTATAATAAAGAAGTTGTTTGGTTTTCTCCCTTGTGGTTTCCCACGATAAATATTTGTGTTATTTTTGCATTGTTGTGCTTGTCTTTCTTTCAGTGATCCTATTTCATATGATTACGATGTTACGATGATAAATGTTTTAAGATATTATATAACCATTAAAATCCTAATAGGTAAACCATATCCCTCATTGTGTGCCAACACTAAGTCCATAAATCATTGGTTGTTGCATCAACCATTTGTGATAAGCAATGAACATAATGTTTCTCCATATGATTTATCAGAGTCATAGAAAGGATAAGACGCTATCCTTAATCAAATATAAATATTATTAGCCAAAGATGAAAAATGATATAACCAAGTATGTCGTACGGTGTAGGATTTTTGAAATGGATAAAAGACACTCATAGAATACAAGGTTGTACATGCCATTACCAATGCCCACAGACCCATGGACAAATATGAGCATAGACTTTGTGTTGGGGCTCCCAAAAACACTGTGAGGTAATGATTCTATTGTTTTAGTTGTTGATAGGTTCTCTAAAATGGCTCGTTTCAGTGCTTGCAAGAAAACTAGTGATGCATCAAGGGTGGTATAATTGTTTTTTTTTTCCAGAAATTATTAGATTACATGGCGTTCCAAAAACTATTACCTCTAATAGAGATACTTGGTTCTTGGGTCATTTTTGGAGGACTTTATGGAAGGAAATGGGGACTAAAATATAGTTTAGCAATACCTGTCACCCCCAAATAGATGGGAAAACCAAGGAAGTAAATCAAAGTTTGTGAAACTTGTTACGAAACATTGTTGGAGAGAATCAGAAATAACTAGATTTGGATTTATCTCCACTACCGCATGCGGATAGAATCAACGATGATGGGGTAGCATTTTCAGAACACATTCAATAGTTGCAACAACAAGTGACAAAAGTTGCAGGTCAGTAAGGAGCTTAGAAAAATTATAAAACAAGCCCATCGACAACATCTAGTATTCAATAATGGTGATTTGATGATGGTTTATTTACAGAAAGAGTGGTTTCCTAGAAAAAACTATCACAAACTAAAGTATAACAAAATTGATCCTTGCAAGATTCTCAAGAAAATTAGCGACAATGCTAATAAGGTGGATTTATCAATTGATCTCTATATTTCACCTGTGTTTAACATTTATGATTTATATATCTTCCATGGGGACGATATGGGTGATGACAATGAGGCAAAGGTGGATTGGCAATAGGCCATTCCGAGCAAGTAAAAGGAAAAGATTATGCATATTTTAGATAAGAAGATCCTTCATACTCGGCAAGGACAATACAATAGATATCCAATCCAGTGGGAAGGCTTAGAACCGGTACAGAGCACATTTATTACAGAGGGGGTCTTCATGAACCTAGATCCCATTAAGTGGTAGTTGTTTGAAGACAGTAACTTACAAGAGTTGTTTTCTTTTCAACCAGAGGAGAATGATGCAAGAATTTCCAAGGGTCATAACTTTTGACTTGGTTATCCATTTGGGATGAAATTTAACAGTAAGTTGTGTCTCCAAGAGTTCAATGCAGTGATCAATCGTATATTTCTTACCGGACTTCGTTTTGACACTTTTTTGAGGCCAAATTCTTTCATATAATGCCTCAAATTGGGGTTTTTGTGTTTTTTCGTTAAATTTATAATTATCAGTTATCTCTTAGTTTATGCACCTAATAAAAAAAGTGAGTTGACAAATATTGTCACTCTAGATAACTTTTAGTTATTAGTCAATTTTAAAGATGTGAGAATTTTCTAAAATTAGCAATTTTAAAAAATACCAGATAGTAGTTATAAGGGGTTGAACTTTCATTGTGATAGTTAGTGATGGAGAAGGAATAAAAGAAAGTTAGTTTTTAATTTTTGTATGTTTGCATGGGTTTTAGATCTCGTGAATGAATCAAATTTTATTGGCTACATCATCTGGTATCAAAGCAGGAAGATGGATGGAATAGGAAGAGGCATAGCATGTCTTTCTTAGATGTGTAGAGATATGCAAAACCTCCAAAGGCATGTAGAGGAAATTACAAACGTGTTGGCTAGTCAAAGAATAATACGAAGAGAAGTATCTAATTAGGAGACAAACCAAGGAGATTTAGATTAGAATATAGAACATGAAGAAGAAAAATTAGGGCGCATGACTTTTAAATAAATGATGTTGGGGGCTCTAAAAGGGAGAAATGATGGGATCAAAATGGAAGTTTCAGAATATGCGAAGAGTCTTAAACCAGAGGATTTAATTGATTGGTTGAACGCCATGGAATTTTTTTTTG
The DNA here is from genome assembly GCA_001517045.1 of Pseudotsuga menziesii. Lineage (NCBI taxonomy): Eukaryota > Viridiplantae > Streptophyta > Pinopsida > Pinales > Pinaceae > Pseudotsuga > Pseudotsuga menziesii. The sequence goes on from LPNX010882151.1 coordinate 16,789, forward strand.
AAGGGAAGCATATGATAGAGGAAAAGAAGGAGAAATTTGTATGCACAAAGCTGAAGGGTTACACCATGATCTTCTGGGATCATGTGTTGAAAGATGGAACAAAAAAAAAAAGACAAAATTAGGACTTGGAATAAGATGGAGAAAAAATAGAGAGAATTTTTTTGCCTTTGGACTATGCACAGACCAATTTTTCGTAGATTTTAGAACTTGAAGAAAAGCATGCCCAGTGTGGAGGAACTCACACACATGTTTTATTATTTTTCCATTCATGTGGATCACCATGAAACTGATGAGCAACAGGTTGCAAGGTATGTGAATTGTTTGAAACTTTATGTTTAAGATGAATTGAGCATGCATAAGGTTTGCAGTGTGAAAGAGGCATACCAATTAACCTTAAAGGCCGAGGAAAAACAAAACTAACAATTTTCTCAAAGGATAGAAGAGCAAGGAAGGTCACATCGTCTACATCATGGGGTGGTTTTAACTATGGTAGACATGAATCATCCTAAGGAGCTGAGAAAACAGAAGATACTTGACAAGATAACCTGAATCAACTATGAGGAAGAGGATTTAATAGGGGAAGAGGTTATGGTGGTGGAAACAGAAGTCCTTATATGTGTTTTAGGTGTGGTTCATAGGGTCATCAAGCATTTTAATGCTCAAATTATAACATGCAATATTCGAAGAAAAAAACCTAGTTTAAACTTGGTCCAAGATTAGAATGAAGAAGAAGGAGTTGAATTTGAAGTCCTGCTCGATATGGAGGAGAATCTCATGATACAAATATCAATGGTGATTCCTGAAAAAGAACAAAGACAGAGTAACAACAATGAAGATTCGTGGCTTCAGACAAATATGTTTTGAACCAGGTGCACTTCTAGGGGAAATGTATGTCAAGTTATTGTTGATAGTGGCAGTTGTGAGAATATGGTTTACAAACCGATGGTAGATAAGTTGAAATTATGTTTTGAAACACATCCCCATCCTTACTGAATTGCATGCTTCAAAAAATGGATTGAAGTCACTTATAAAGATGAAGCATGGTGTGATGTCATTTCGATGGATGTATTTCATATGACTTAAAAAGATGAAGCATGGTGTGATTTCATTCCGATGGATGTATGCCATATGTTATTACGTAGGCCTTAGAAATATGACAAAAAATTCATGCATGATGGAGAAAAGAATACGTACACCTTTTGGAAGGATGGATCAAAAGTCGTCTTATTTCCCATTAAGAATGAAGGTTAAGTTGAGAATATGTTGTCAGAAAGAGAGCATGTTAAGGAAATGAAGGAAACATGATTCTATTATGCATTAATAGTGATAAAAGGAGTCCAGGAAGACATACCAATACCTACTATAGTGGCCAAGGTACTAGTAGAATATGTTGATGTTATCCCTAATGAACTACCCGATGGTATTCTACCAAGGAGGGATATTCAACATCACATCGATCTAATATCAGGATCATCTTTACCTAATCAAGAAGCCTATAGGATGATTCCTAAACAACATGCAGAGCTCAGCCAACAAGTAACATAGCTTGTAAAGACATGTGTGTTAAGAAAAAGCATGAGTCCCTGTGTTGTACCAGCATTGTTGACTCCAAAAAAAGAAGGATGTGCACAGATAACAGAGCAATCAATAAAATTACCATCAAATATTTGTTTTCTATATCGTGCTTGGAGGACATAATGGATGTGCTAGCTGGAGCTAAATATTTTAGAAAAAGTAATTTACAAAGTGGATACCATCAAATTTGGATTCACAAAGGGGATGAATGGAAAAATGCCTTCGAGATGAGGGATGGATTATATGAATGGATGGTGATTCCATTCGAGTTGTTCAATGCACCTAGTACCTTCCCGTGGTTGATGAATTATATGCTTCGACCTTATATTGGTAATTTTGTTGTGCTTTATTTTCTATGACATTCTAGTTTTCAGTAACAACAAAGAAGATCACTTGCAACATTTAACTATTATATTAGATGCATTGAAAAACATAAAATTTATGCAAACCTGAAGAAATGTAGGTTCTTGCAAGAAACTTTGGTATTTCTGGGCTTTTTCATCTCAGCAGAAAGATTCAAAATGGATTGAGAGAAGGTCAAAGAAATTTTGGAGTGGCCTAGTCCTAGGAGCATAACAGAGGTAAGAAGTTTCCATAGGATAGCCACCTTTTACTGAAAATATTATTCAAAAATTTAGCAGTATTATGACACCCATAACATATTGTACCAAAGACACGACATTCAAGTGTACCAATGAAGTTGAGGAAAGTTTTAAATATCTAAATAAGAAGGTAACTAAGGCACATATATTAGCCTTACAAAATTTTGAGGTAAATTGTGATGCTTCACACGATAGGAATTGGAGATGTAATTAGCTAATCATGTGGACCAATTGCATTGTTTAGCGGAAAGTTGAACAAGGTAAAAATAAATACTTCACATATGATGTAAAATTTTATGCAATTGTGCAAGCATTGCGTCATTGAAGGCATTATTTAGTGTTGAAAGAGTTTGTGTTATTTACCGATCACATTGCATTAAAATATGTAAACACCCAAAAGAATTTGAACAGTAGATATGCAAAATGAGTCTCTTTCTTACAAGGCTACACCTTTGTTCTGAAGCACAAAAAAGGAAGGAAAAATTAGGTTGCAAATGCTTTGATTCGGCACACGAATCTTTTGAAAACCATGGAAAATCAAGTAATTGGGTTTGTTGCATTCACGGATCTCTGTGCATATGATAACGATTTTGTGGAGATTGTAGAACAGTTGAAGAATCCAATCACTAGTAACATGGATCTTATTCGGGGTGAATATTTTGTGCAATATGGCTACCTCTTCAAAGGAAAACAACTATGCATTCCAATTGGTTCTATGAGAAAAAATATTATCAGAGAACTTCACAGTAGTGGCTTGGCATGACACTTTGGAAAGGATAAGATGCTAGCCTTAATAAAAAATAAGCATTACTGGAAAAAGATGAAAAATGATATAACTAGGTATGTGTCATGGTCTAGGATTTGTTAAATGGCTAAAGGAAACTCACAAAATACAGGTTTGTGCATGCCATTACCAGTTCCCATAGACCCATGGACATACCTAAGCATATACTTTGTGTTGGGGATCCCAAACGCACAACGAGGTAATGATTCTATTTTGTGGTTGTTAATAGGTCCTCCAAAATGGCTTATTATATTGCTTGCAAGAAAACTACGGATGCGTTAAGGGTGGCATAATTGTTTTTTCGGAAATTATTAGATTGCATGGTGCTCCAAAAAATATTATATATGATAGAGATACTCGGTGCTTGGGTCATTTTTCGAGGGTTTTATGGAATAAAATGGGGACTAAATTACAGTTCAATAGTACTTATCACCCTCAAACAAATGGGAAAACTGAGGTAGTAAATTGAAGTTTGGGAAACCTATTATGAAGCATTGTTGAAGAGAATCCCAAGCAGTGAGGTTTGGATTTACCTCAAGCGGAATTCGCCTACAATATTTCAGTGAATATATATACAGGTAAATCTCCATTTCAGGTTGTTTACGGTAGAATTCCTATGGGTGTCCTAGATTTGGTGTAGCTACCTCTTGGGGATAGAATCAATGATAATGGGGAAGCATTTGCAGAACACATTCAACAGTTGCAGCAATAAGTGAGACAAAGGTTGTAGGCCAGTAACAAGAAAAACAAAATTATAAAACATCCTCATCGACGACGTCATGTATTCAATGAAGTTGATTTGGTGATAGTTTACTTACAGAAAGAGCGGTTTCCTAGAGGAAGCTATTACAAATTTAAGTATAAAAACATTAGTAATTGCAAGGTTCTAAATAAAATTAACGATAATGCTTATAAGGTCAATTTACCAATTGATATTGACATTTACCCTATGCTTAAATTTTTTTATTTATATATATTACATGGAGATGATCTGGGTGATGACAGTGAGACATAGGTGGATTGGCAACATGTCATTCTGAGCAAGAAAAAGTAAAATATTGTGTATATTGTATATAAGAAGACCCTTAATACTTGACAAGGCCAATACAAATAATATAGGTCCAGTGAGAAGTTTTAGCACCAACGAAGAGCACATGGATTACAGAGGGGGGCTTGTTGAAGCTAGATTTCATTAAGTCGAAACAGTTTGAAGTTAGTAACTTGTAGGAGTTGTAGTCTTTTCAACCAGAGGAAAATGATGCAAGGATTTCCGAGGGTTATAATTTTTGACTTGATTATCTATTTGGGCTAAAATTTAACAAGAATTTTTGTCTCAAAGAGTTCACTAAAGTGACTAATCAAACCCTTCTAATCGGATTTTGTTTCGACACTTTTTCGAGGCCAAATTCCTTCATATAATGCCTTAAATTGGTGTTTTAGTGTTTTTTTCAAGATTTTTAAAATTTGTAATTACAACTATCTCTTATTTTATGCACCTAATTAGAAAATCAAGTTGACAACTATTATTGGTGTAGTTAGCTTTTAGTTATTGGACAGTTTTAGATTCATGCAAGAATTATTTAAAATAAGCAATTTTTAAAAATCTCAGACAGTAGTTATAAGGGGTTGAACTTTCAAGGAATAAAAGATGGTTATTTTTCTTGTGATATTCTCATGAGATTGCATGATTTTTAGGTTTTGTGAATCAATTTTATTGGATACATCAAAAGTATTACCAGGTTGGCTAAGAGACAAGAACAAAAAAGAACCATAAAAATCCCATCTCTACCTAGCAAGTTGATCCCATTAATCTTTAACTATCTTTGCCTATCGAGCTTGAAGGTATGAGTGAATAGTAAAAGGGGAGAGGTTATAAATGTAGCCTATGTCACCTCTATTAATGTGATGCACAAATTATCCTTCAATTTCCACTGCATAAAAATGCGTATGTCTAGTTTGAAAAAAAACATAAGAGGTAGTCAAAGGGAGGAGTCCCCCCATTTTCGTTGGGCATTCCTTGATTTAACAACATGTCTTTATTTGTTGTGGAGTTTGTCAAAATGTTTAAGGATCAAAGCACTTGGAATAACTCAGTGAAGTCAAAATTTCTCACAAGTCCTCATATTCTTAAAATCAATCAAGAGAGGCTTGATTCCTACAAGGAAGTCAAGAATTGCACTTATTGAATGATAATTGGAAAATTCAATGACTCCAAGCTTTTGAATCATCATAGATATGAGGGTATTTAGTTTTTTCTATAAGGGGAGGGATTTAGCTTTGTTTTTAGTGGATTCACCAAGTCCCCAAGCATAGGTTAATTCACATTTTCCCTTGGGGTTGTAAACAACCCTCTACACTTAGTACCCAAAATTGTTCAAAGACACAATGGTATAATATTTATCACATAATAATAAACCAAATTTGGTGCACCTATATATGGAATGTGTGGTGTGTCTTCTACGGAATCAAACCAATAAAAAAAATTAAATAAAACTGATATTGTATAACAAAATCTCTAAACCTCATTCGTTGCATTGTATATAGTGACACATTGAAGCACTTAAGAGTTTATGATGCACCAATCATAGTATTTGAAATTTGAAATAAACCAATAGTTTATCATAGATTAGTGATAAAAAAAATATGATGCACATGTTTATTTAATGCATAGGTGTGCCATATATATGGGTGCATCGATGCAGTTGATACAATTTAAACACACAATCCAAAAAGCTCTACTAAAACCTTTGGTCACCCGCCTCTGCTAGCAACCTCCACCATTAATAGAAGGAATAATTTTGAGGGGGGTATTCCACAAAAACGTCTACTAGAAGGGATTTTACTTGTAGTAATTGCTCCCTCAAAGAGGCCCATGAAAACTGATCACTCTTTTGGACATATTTAATACAAAGGATATATTCTACATGTTTAAGTTTATTTTCTCTTGCATTTGTTGTTCCACATTTAATTTCTCCGAGTATTTTTCATGTTCTACTATTTTTTCTAATTAAGTACGTTACCCCCCATGGCTTCGAGAAAACCTTTCATGGGAATTGAACCCTAATCATTGGTAAAAAAATCCTTGCTTATCACCAACTGGTAGATAGATACATTAAGCCATTGGGCCTCCATTCAATCAAAATAAGGAAGTTTCCTACCATAGTCATCGAACTAGATCTCTCTACCATCCTCTACTAAAACAAGGTTACCTGCTTTCGTTAGCAACCTCCACCATAGATAGAAGGAAGAATTTTGAGGGGGGGATTCCACAAAAACCTCTACTATAAGGGATTTTCCTTGTAGTAGTTTTTTCCTCAAGGAAGCTCATGAACATTTCTCACTCTTTTGGAGATCTTTAATAAAAATTATATATTCTACATGTTTAAGTTTATTTTCTCTTGCATTTGTTGTTCCATATTTAATTTCTCTAAATATTGTTCATGTTCTACTATTTTTCTCATTAATTATGTTACACACTATGGCTTCAAGAAAAGTCCTCATGGAGATTGAACCCTAACCATTGGAGAACAACTCATCACTTCTCAGTGACTAATCGAACCTCTCTTGAATAATTACGTAATTGATAAACTAATAATTGTATTTTGATCATAATTAGAACAATTAGCTAGTTATGTTGCGACATGTGCATATAAATATGTAGTTAATCATTTATAATTATATCACTTGCATGTGTCAAAATTATTTCAAATCACATTACAAGTACCCTTGTGTCATTCGATACATGCTTATGGCCATAATTTTTAAATGAAGTTGGATGACAAATGTAAAATACAATTATCTAGAATTGATTTGTGTAGCACTCACATTTGACCCAAAAAAATGCCTATATATTTACTTATTTAAAAACTCTATAACAAATTATTAAGAAATAATATGGTAAATCTCTTCAACTCGTACTATTTAAATGTAAGTAGTTTGAAACCTTTAAAAATGATATCAAAAGATAGTTGTAGAAACAAATTTCTTTACAATCAATGTAACCAATTTTATTTTTGAAATGAAACATACATTTGAAAAATCACTATAATATGATGTTCTTGGAAGAAGAAGAAAATGTAATTTGTTACTTCATGCATTTTTTTTCATTGAAAGAGATCAATCCCTGGTTAGTCAAGGGGCCATGAGGAAATTTGTTACTCCATTCATACCCAAACCTCAAAGATGATTCCCAAAAAGAAGGTTGATGTGCAAAACTTTAATTGATTATGACAAAATGAACGTCAAAGATGAATCCCAAAAAGAAGGTTGATGTGCACAACTTTAATTAATTATGACAAAATGACAAACATGAAGAATAATAATTAATTATGACAAAATGATGAACATGAATAATAACCATAGATAGATAAAATAGTACAACCACTTAACTTGTGGTTGGTGAACATCGATATGCTACAAGTTGAACGTTACTAATAAGTTAAGTGCCATGAACAAGTTATTTGTTACTTGTTCTCCATGCTTAATTGTAATCACTATGTTATCCATGCATTATATATATATATATAGAGAGAGAGAGAGAGAGAGAGAGAGAGAGAGAGAGAATATATATATATATATATATATATATATATATAGAGAGAGAGA
>LPNX010882163.1:0-18140 GCA_001517045.1 Pseudotsuga menziesii
ATTGGTGAAGCCTCTTCACCACCTGAACCTCAAGAAGTAAGTAAAAAGTTTGTTGAACATGCTGATTCTAATTTATCTGATGGAGATGAGTTTATTGCAAACCCAAACAGCCCCACAAGGCCTAAATGGGAATCCAAGACACTACATGCAGCAGGACAGTTAGCTAGGGATCCCAATGACCCAAGGAGGACTAGATCTCAATTTGAGAGTGGTCTGTGCATGAAGGATCCTGAGTTTACTGAAAAATGCTATTTGACGGTGGAGTCTAATCCTCAAACATGTGAAGAAGCAGTAGGAGATCCAAGATGGAAACCTGCCATGAATGAGGAGTTCAACTCGCTACAGAAAAGCAACACATGGGAGCTAGTGGATCTTCCTCCAGGGAGAAAACTAGTACAGTGTAAGTGGGTCTATAAGACCAAATTTACTGCTGATGGTTCACCACTAAAGTACAAGGCTAGATTGGTAGCTAAAGGCTACTCACTGGTTCATGGCATTGATTACAATGATACTTTTTCCCCAGTGGCAAAGATGGATTCAATCAGGCTAGCTCTAGCCATTGCAGCATCAAGGCAATGGGAGGTACATCATATGGATGTAAAATGTGCCTTTCTGAATGTTGATCTCACTGAGGAGATATATATGCAGCAGCCCCAAGGTTTTTCTACTGACCATTCTCTTGTGTGTAGATTGAGAAAGTCATTGTATGGGCTAAAGCAAGTGGCCCCCAGGGCTTGGTATGCCAAGATAGATAGCTTCTTGCTATCTCTGAATTTTGTTCGGTGCAAATCAGATTCGAATGTCTATCTGAAGGTAATTAATGGTTCATTAATGGTCATTGTGTTATATGTTGATGACCTCCTCATTACAGGAAGCTCACAGGCTGAGATTGCTTCCCTAAAAGGAGCTATGAACCAAGCCTTCTCCATGACAGATTTGGGGCTCTTAAGTCAATTTCTGGGGCTTGATATTGCTCAAACCAAAGCTGGAATCAAGGTGCACCAGTCCAAATATGCCTTGGATTTGCTGATCAAATTCAGAATGCAAGATTGCAAAGCAAGCAAAACTCCTTTCCTTTCAGGAGTAAAGCTGGAGGAAGATGATTCTCCACCAATGGTAAACAACACTTTGTATAGACAGTTGATTGGATGTTTATTGTATTTGACACATACTTGACCTGATCTTTGTTATGCAGTCAGTGTTGCTTCTAGATATATGGATCAGCCCCATGAGATCCATTGGAAAGCAGAAAAGAGGATCCTTAGCTTTGTTCAGGGAACAAGGACACATGGGATTTTATATAAGGCCAATTCTGACCTTGAGTTAATTGGTTTTACTGACAGTGATTGGGCAGGTGATAGCACTGAGAGGAAGTCCACTTCAGGTTATGTGTTCATGCTTGCAGAAGGGCCAATCAGCTGGTCAAGCAAGAAACAGAGTGCCATTGCACTCTCATCTACAGAAGCTGAGTATAGAGGAGTTGTCAATGCAGCAACTCAGTATTTATGGTTGCAAGGTTTACTTGGAGAGTGTGGTTTCAAACCTGAGTACTCAACTACCATCTACTGTGATAACCATAGTACCATTCGAATCTGCAAGGATCCAGTTCAGAAGCAGAGAACCAGACACATTGAGATTCACATGCACTACATCAGAGAGCTTGTGCATGATGGCACCATTCACCTACTCTTCTGTTCATCTTCAGAACAAGTAGCTGACATCTTCACAAAATAATTTTGTGAGAAGACCTTCAGCAATCTCAAATCACTGCTGGGGATTGTTGATCATGCTGTCAAAGCATGAGTGGAGACAAGATTCTACAATTTTTTTTTACAGTCCATGTTTAAGGGAGGATTTTCCCAAGTTGGTTTTGCCTCTTTCCTTGGTTGTATGGACATTGCAGTATGTAAAGGGTGACTAAGCCTTGTTGCTAGGCCCTATATTTTTTATTTATTACTCATAAAGTCAGGCTTAAGGGGGGGTGTTAGAATAATCAACCCATAGTATTTACCCACTTAGACATTATTTCATTTATTTTGTCTTAATTTCCTAGTCCATGAGTCCCACCATGTGCAAGATGCTAATTGCCTATCCATAGAGGTCAAACTTGCCATTATTGACTCATGGAGCGCTTGGGAAAGCCTTGGGAATCAAATCTGCTTTATTCCTGGCCTCCTAGGTGCCCTTCTGCTTTTTCTGCTTTATTGCCTGCTTTTTCAGTGTTTTAAGGCACATAGGAAAGCAAGACTAGGTGAGGTGAATCAGCTTTGTTGCCTCTTCCTCCTCCACTCTTTCCTCCATGCAAAAGAATGTGAAGGAAGTGAAGGACCTTAATGTTGCCAGAGATAGTCTAGATGTTTCTAGCAATGGCTTGTTGAATACGATTCAGACATTGGAAATGCCAATTGAACAAATAAGGTGCATAATCGAAGATGAAAAGGTGCTGCTGTTGAATTCATTGGATAACTATGATTCTGCAGTATGTGGCAAAACTACAGATACGCTCGAATGTTAAAATGATGTGGTTAATAATCTATGGCATTTTAGAGAATAGGGAAATCCAAGTTTCCACTTGTGTCGACTAGATAAGAACTAAGGGCTAATGCCATGTATAGCAGCTCACAGTCTAGCCAACAAAAATCCATTAGTGATGCTGAAATTTTCAGTGGTACATCTGCAGATGACTTGCCTTTTAAATTCAGGGAACTGGAGGTGGCTTTGGAGGCAGCTTGCACATTTCTAGACACCCAGGCAGCAGATCTATCATTCAGGCTATTCATGCAAAGCTTACAAACGCTCTTAACTCAGCAGCCTGCTACTAGTTCATTTAGCAAGTATTGTAAAGTTTGCTTTGTGGCACAAACTGCAGCTGTTCTCTTTCCTTGACAAGAATTTTGTTTTGTGCAAGGCATGTTCTGTAGCATGCACATAATGCCTCTATGAAGAGTCAAGACAAACACAATTTTCCCTGGGAAGAAAGGAAGATGAAATTGGGCAGAGTATATGACAGACTATATGATGGAAATTGCAGAATTGAAATCAAAGTTCCTGAGAAGACACAAGCACTTATCTCTTCTATTTTGACAAGGTGAGATTTGTTAGATCTACTGCTAATCCAGGAACATGGGAAATCGCTGCAATGAAGTGCAGGACTGAGGTTACATGCATTAACCATATAATAAGCAACATGTGAAGTGAAGCCTGAGTAGCTTCACGAATAGGATAAATCAGTCAAGCACTAGAATATTAAGTGTATAACAGAGCAGAAAGATCTTCTTTCTGCACAGGTCCAAAATTTATCCTCCCAAATGCTTTGAAGGGTTTATTCGTTGTTGAACCATAACTCAAGGGGAATTTTTTGCTGAAATCACGTTATCTTGTGGGGAAATTTCGACAGCATTCCTAAGCCCTAAATTAAAATCTGAAAGCACAAGTAGATAGCTTATGATCTGTAGATCAAAATCGACTATTTGAACATGCAAAATGGACATCGGACGGCTGAGAAAATTGATTTTTTCCAAAGGCATTTTTTTTAGGAATTCTACAGGTTTCGGCAGCTTAGGCGAGCCTCCAAGAGCTCATTAGCTGCTGAAAAGGATGACTTTCGGCAGCTAACGCGTGAAACTAGCAGAAAGCTTAGCTGTCGAAAGCCTGTTTTCACAGATCGCTTAAGTTTTTGCCCAGATCTCGGTTTTGTTCGCTGAACTAGCAGAAAGCCGATGAGAATGAATGGATCATAAATTATGTTATCAAGATTGAAGGGTTTTGAGCGAGATTTAAATCATTTTGGAATTTTGGCTAAGTTTCAACCTCGTCTTGAAGAACAGCACTAAAATTCGACTGCCACATCATTAAATTCAAATATGTGGTGTGCCCAACTAAGTCCACCGAGCCTTGGGAGGCTACTTCACTTCATCAACCACCGAGCTTTGAAAGCAGATCGACACATCAGCATTGCCTTGATTCAAGGAATCAGTCCTACTTTTTTGCATGTACTGTTTAGTTAATATCTTAGTGTGACAGATCCACATTTTTAGGATCTGGAGAGTGATTTTATAAAGGCTATAAAGCCTAAAAGCTAAGAGGATTGAAGGGTTCAATCTTGGAGAGAATTTGGCCTATGTACTGATTGCTTATCCTAATACAATCACAGTCTTCTTTTGCTACTGTTATCAGACTTTTCATCCATCTTTCTTTTCTCTACTCTGTTTAAGTTTAGCTCAGCTTTATGCTCATGAACTTGAATGAAGGAATTCTTTACTGTTTAGTATGACCCTGCATGCCAAATGTACTTGGTTATCTGACCCTGCATTCCAAATGTACTTGGTTATCTGAATAGTATTCTCCATACCTTTCTTGTTATATTGCATCTGATTGACAGTTTCTAAAAGCACTGGTTCATTAAGATATTCTAATAAGTTAATCTCTTCATTGTTCTTTCTTGGTATCCCATTGATCCACCTACTGAAAAACATTCATTTCTTAAGTTACCAAGCATACTTAGCCATAACCACTAAGTAGTTTCTTGGAGTGATAACAAATTGGCGCCGTTGCCGGGGAGCGAGTTGAGAAGCCGATCTTCCTGGGAGACGACATAGATCTACTCTTTGATGATAGATAAGGGGTAGACACTTATTGGTTATAATCATCTATCTGGCGACTCCATGAGGACGGATTCAGTGGCGACTAGATTGTTCAGAATTCTGTTGGTGATTCCACTGGTATGAAATGGAAAATATCTTAGCTAAGAGGTATGCTTTCTATGATTTTTCAGATACAGCTGGTTTTCCGCATCTAGTGCCAACTATAAATGAATGGGATGATTATCTTCCTAGATTCAGAGGAAGTAAGTATGATCATCCCGGTGAGCACTTATTCAATTTTCATCAATGCATGCTTGAACATGGCTTTGTTCACGAAGATGTCTTGATCAAGTTGTTCAAATTTTCTTTAGAAGGAAATGCTCGTGAATGGTGTCAATCCCTTCCTGCTGTTAGTGTCCATTCTCTGAAGGATTTCCACGTAGCTTTCAATTCATATTACGAGAAAATTTATTCAGCTGATCTTCTTTTTCTTGAGTGTTGTCATGAGTTTAATATTTAGAAAGTAGAACTTCAGGGAGAATATGTTGCTGTAGAGGATACTATTCATCATGATCAGGAGATAAATGTTTCACACTATGACAATCTTAGTGATGCTTTTGACATCATATCAAACGCATCTACTGTTGTTAGTTGTCATGAAGATCAAGTTTTTATCTCTGAAAACCTTGAAGATGTTGAACAGATTGACAAATTTACAAGTGACATCTTTAGATCTACAGAGATTGAAGAGGACAGTCTACAATTTCCATATTTACAGGGGCTGTCTAATTTTCAGCTAGAACACATGAATCATGATCCCGAATGTGTTGATGTTGTAGCATCATATGTTGAGGACAGCCCACATCTTCCAGACTTGCAGAAAAAGACAGATTTCAGCAGACAGTTGCAGGAAGGGCAGCAAAATGGTTCAGATCAGCAATCTGTTTTGTATGTTTCTCCAACAGATCTCGAGCAGCCTGCATTCAACAATGAGCTTATTAAAGGTAGTTTTCAGCATCTTTTTAATTTATAGTTGGATCAGCAGTTTAATGAGGTATTGCTCTGTGATTTTGATGACCCTATTGCTGTCTATTTAGATTTCATGAGCAGCATAAATCTGAGGATATTTTTATTAAAAGGAGATTGTCTTTATCCTCTGTTCGAACATCTTTTCTGCATGATATGGTTTCCATTGTTTTTCGGGTCAGGATCTAGCATGATGGCATTAAAAAAGTTCCTTACATGGATTCATTGGAAGCATCACTTCATTTGATAAGAGGCAGTACATCTGGTTAGTGTAGGGATAGGTAGAGGAATAAGCTCTTCTTATGAGCAGTTAGATTTTTTTTAGTTTTTGTTAGTTCATGAATAAGCAGAACAGGTTGCATGTAAGCTACAGGTGGAGACAGGTTTGCAGAGGGATCAGTGCCGATGGATTGATGACTCCATGCCCAATGCTAAAGGCTACTAGAACTACTTGGTTCTGGGATTCTTCGGAACCTCACTGGGAGGATTCCATCCCCGAGTAGGAGCCAGATGTTATCTCCCAAATTGACCACCGTCATTTTGGTTGATAGAATGGGTAAAAAAATTTATTTCTGTGAGTCTTGGCCTTCAAAATAAAAAATCCCAGCTTTCGGCCTTGCATATGAAATAAATGACCATTTATTGAGCAGGGATCATGGATACCCCCTTCGTGTTGTTGTTCCAGGCACAATTGGTGCACGCTCAATTAAAATGGTTGGACAAAATAGAAATTAATGCAAATGAATGTCAGGGAAACGAGTTTAAAGATGAATTCATAGATGGGGATGAGCTACTAGCAAGTATGGAAGCTACTGAAATGTTCAAGGACAGGAAAGTGCCTGTTGTTGGTACCACTGAAAGATGTTCCTTTGCAGCAGGAGAGGGTAGCGTGGATGAGTCTACAATAACGTGCTCTGTTGATAAAATTGATTCTAGTCCTAGCAAAGATGCATATTACAGAAGTGTCATTTGCATGAAGGAAGTGAAGGACCTTAATGTTGCCAGAGACAGTCCAGATGTTTCTAGCAATGGCTTGTTGAATACGATTCAAACATTAGAAATGCCAATTGAACAAATAAGGTGCATAATCGAAGATGAAAAGGTGTTGTTGTTGAATTCATTGGATAACTATGATTCTGCAGTATGTGGCAGAACTACAGATACGCTCGAATGTTAAAATGACGTGGTTAATAATCTATGGCATTTTAGAGAATAGGGAAATCCAAGTTTCCACTTGTGTCGACTAGATAAGAACTAAGGGCTAATGCCATGTATAGCAGCTCACAGTCTAGCCAACAAAAATCCATTAGTGATGCTGAACTTTTCAGTGGTACATCTGCAGATGACTTGCCTTTTAAATTCAGGGCACTGGAGGTGGCTTTGGAGGCAGCTTGCACATTTCTAGACACCCAGGCATCAGATCTATCATTCAGGCTATTCATGCAAAGCTTACAAACGCTCTTAGCTCAGCAGCCTGCTACTAGTTCATTTAGCAAGTATTGTAAAGTTTGCTTTGTGGCACAAACTGCAGCTGTTCTCTTTCCTTGACAAGCATTTTGTTTTGTGCAAGGCTTGTTCCGTAGCATGCACATAATGCCTCTATGAAGAGTCAAGACAAACACAATTTTCCCTGGGAAGAAAGGAAGATGAAATTGGGCAGAGTATATGACAGACTATATGATGGAAATTGCAGAATTGAAATCAAAGTTTCTGAGAAGACACAAGCACTTATATCTTCTATTTTGACAAGGTGAGATTTGTTCGATCTACTGCTAATCCAAGAACATGGGAAATCGCTGCAATGAAGTGCAGGACTGAGGTTACATGCATTAACCATATAATAAGCAACATGTGAAGTGAAGCATGAGTAGCTTCACGAATAGGATAAATCAGTCAAGCACCAGAATATTAAGTGTATAACAGAGCAGAAAGATCTTCTTTCTACACAGGTCTGAAATTTATCCTCCCAAATGCTTTGAAGGGTTTATTCGTTGTTGAACCATAACTCAAGGGGAATTTTCTGTTGAAATCATGTGATCTTGCGGGGAAATTTAGACAGCCTTACCGAGCCCTAAATTCAAATATGAAAGCACCAGTAGATAGCTTATGATCTGTAGATCAAAATCAACTATTTGAACATGCAAAATGGACATCGGACGGCTGAGAAAATTGATTTTTTCCAAAGGCAGTTTTTTTAGGAATTCTACAGGTTTTGGCAGCTTAGGCGAGCCTCCAAGAGCTCATTAGCTGCCGAAAAGGCTGACTTTCGGCAGCTAACGCGTGAAACTGGCAGAAAGCTTAGCTGTCGAAAGCCTGTTTTCACAGATCACTTAAGTTTTTTCCCAGATCTCGGTTTTGTTCGCTGAACTAGCAGAAAGCCGATGAGAATGAATGGATCATAAATTATGTTATCAAGATTGAAGGGTTTTGAGCGAGATTTAAATCATTTTGGCATTTTGGCTAAGTTTCAACCTCGTCTTGAAGAACAGCACTAAAAGTCAACTGCCACATCATTAAATTCAAATCTGTGGTGCGCCCAACTAAGTCCACCGAGCCTTGGGAGGCTACTTCACTTCATCAACCACCGAGCTTTGAAAGCAGATCGACACATCAGCATTGCCTTGATTCAAGGAATCAATCCTACTTTTTTGCATGTACTGTTTAGTTAATCTCTTAGTGTGACAGATCCACATTTTTAGGATCTGGAGAGTGATTTTATAAAGGCTATAAAGCCTAAAAGCTAAGAGGATTGAAGGGTTCAATCTTAGAGAGAATTTGGCCTATGTACTGATTGCTTATCCTAATACAATCACAGTCTTATTTTGCTACTGTTATCAGACTTTTCATCCATCTTTCTTTTCTGTACTCTGTTTAAGTTTAGCTCAGCTTTATGCTCATGAACTTGAATGAAGGAATTCTTTACTGTTTAGTATGACCCTGCATGCCAAATGTACTTGGTTATCTGACCCTGCATTCCAAATGTACTTGGTTATCTGAATAGTATTCTCCATACCTTTCTTGTTATATTGCATCTGATTGACAGTTTCTAAAAGCACTGGTTCATTAAGATATTCTGATAAGTTAATCTCTTCATTGTGCTTTCTTGGTATCCCATTGATCCACCTACTGAAAAACATTCATTTCTTAAGTTACCAAGCATACTTAGCCATAACCACTAAGTAGTTTCTTGGAGTGATAAAACTACCTATCCTACTTAACTAAGCACAAATGCCCAATCAAGCAATTTATCCAATAATTCTATTTCTTCCTCGTGCTTGATTGAAATTAGAACATAAGAACAAAATAGCAATAGGTTATAATGAAAATTTTGTCCTTTGCTGCAAACAGATAACCAACTACTCCATCTAAAAAATTTATCCATGTATTCTACTACTGGGTCATAAAAAAAATGACAAATTTCAAAATACTCAATCACCTATTTGTCATGACAAGGCTGTCCAAAAAGTAACTCCTCTTGCATACTATCAAACCAATCTTTAGAAAAGCTTTGGAAGGAATTCTCATGATTGTTTTTCAATGATATATCAACATCTTCATTTAATATTTCTACATTTACCACTCCATTCTTCTCAAGCACTTCAAGAGGAATATCATTTTGTTCTTCAACAAGATTAAGAAGAAAGATGTCTTCTTGACAAAATGTTTCTGAATTGGAAAGATTTAAAGAAACATCCCATTGAGAGTCCTCATCTCCTTCTTTGTGATCCCTTTGTTTATTGCACACTGTTGGTTCTTTCACATACTGAGATTGATGGCATGATTGCTCTTCCTTTTCATTATATATAAGTAGGCTAAAATTTTCTTTAAAACCATCACTAACATGATTTTTAACAAGATGACCGCAATCATCAGAAAAACCATCAAGAGTATAACCCTCTTCTTTCACATCACTAGGATGATCTTCTTCATGGTTGTATCTGTTTTCCAATTCTAATCCAAGGTCTGATTCTCTTTAATTTCATTTTCAGAAAATAAATATGTGGAGGGACTGTAAGACTGAAAATTTGCAGAATAAGAATTCTTTATGTAATCACCCAGAAAAGCATTGGAACTTAGAGGAAATTGCTGCTGCAAAAAGGAATTTTCTTATTGGGAAGAAGCAGCCTCATCTTGAAACAAAACTTCAGAAGTTGAATAATATGAAGAAGGGTTTGATTGAACATCCCAACTTCCTTCTTGGTCACACAAAGAATGACAAGACTACTACAAATTATCATCTACTTCAGGAAAATAAATGTAGCTGGTTGAATCAGATTTTTGGCTCATGTCTTTTTCAGTAGACGAAGAAATTATTAACGGCTGAGATTTTTCTTGAATGTGAAGACAACTAATTTGTATTTCTTTTTTCTTAAATGGGTTCTCGTATAAAATTTCTAAAATCTCTTCATCCACTAACTCATCATCACTATATAAGTTTTCCAAATCTTCAATGAAACCTTTAACATGCGTACAACAATCTTGAACCAGCAACAAGGAGGGATATTGGTTTTTGTAATGTTCATGAAATACTGTATGAAAATCAGTATGGAAAAACAAAATTTTTGATGGTAACCCTTCATAACATGACCTTGCATCTCCTTCTAAAGTAGCCATGAACATTTTCATTAAAGAATCCTCATGTAATTTAACTCCGAGCTTGTGTATATGTATATGAAATCTAACCAAATGAAGGGCAGCATCATCATTCTTTCGATATTTAAACTTTGGAAGACCTGTTTGCAAATACACTATAGGTATTCGATTTGGAAAACCAGGAATGTGAGCACGATTCATAGGAGCATACATTGTAGACCAAGAACTCATCTCGACAAATGAATATACTGAATCAACTCTTCAAACTTTACAATGTTTTAATAGTGGAGTTGCCATAGGAATTCTGAAAACTGGATTATTCAAAGATGGAGTCACCAAGTGAAAGATGCACAACCTTGTTGATATCTGACTGTTGTTTACCATCAACAATAAAATCTGAAACTATGTCATTCACACCCAATGAATATTTGAACCTTCATTCCCCAGCAACAGCGCCAATTTGGTATCACTCAGAATGTACCCAAGTTGTGAAAGGTAGATCCCAAGGTAACAACAAAAACCACTTTAGAATGTATTTCTGACCTAATACAGTCAGAGAGGGATATCTCACTATTTACAAAGTTTTTATACTCAATATATTCAATCTAAGACAATCAGAAGGTCATATTTCTAATGGGACAAATAGGACAAGTTTGTTTTAAAAGACTTGGTAGGACAATCATGGAGGAGACCATTGGGAAATGGAGTCAGCAATAAGATCTGAAATAGGTTGCAGGAGGTAAGGTTTTGAATTTTTAAGATCAAATGCAAGGTAGGAACCTTTTCCTCAGTCTTGAGGTATTAGTAGGTTGATTACTAGACAAAGGGAGACATTCCATCAAACAGAGCACCTAACTAGGGTGAATTTTGTAAGACTTTAGAAGAAAATATTTTGAAAATGCTTGAACAATGGACCTAGAGCATGTAGGATGAATTCTCTCCCATAAAAAATAATTCTCAAGCATGAAATCAAATACAAAATGGAGTGGGAAATATGATAAACAGTCACATAAAGAAATTACTTACTGAAGAAAAAGATGGCACACGAATCTTTGACATGAAAAATGTTTTACATTCCTCCTCTACAAATTTCCTTCATTTACTGAAAACGTGAAGCCATTACAATGTAGAGTCTCTTCACTCTTGAAACCCCCCCACCCCCCCCCTTAAACTATCAATTACATTTTAATTTATATAATAATAACCTCTGCCTAACCTTGAATTCAAAGCCTAACTGAATTCTAAAAATAGAAATAGTTACAACAACGTTTCTCCTGCATATCTCTAATGGTGATGGTTGGGTGAAATATGGGAAAGGTTTTTGTAACTGGACATGTTCCTGACAAAACCCATGTATTCATTTATCAAAAATCATCTCAATATCCTCAAAATCTTCCTTTGAAACTGATGACTTAGGTAATAAAATTGTAGATTTCTGGAAAAATGACTTGTGAAGATATTTTAAATTCTCCCAACCTGTGATTACTGTGTAAAAAATGAAGGAGGTTTTTTATTATAGTACTGTTAGGAATACAAACCTCTCTCAATTTTGTAAAATTAAATTCCATTTGTCCAAAACAATTCTTTGAATTTGAAGGCTAAAATAGTCCTTTGGAAAACATGAAAAATGGCCTGTACAACTGACTTTGTTTTTGCTAAAACATAGCACCTGTTTGAAAATGGAAATAGGTTATCGTGGATAGGTATGTTGTGAAGAAAAATACTCTCTCACTTTCTCAAAATTCATCTTCATTTGATTGAAACAATTATTTTAATTTGATGACTAGAACAGTCATTTTGAAATCTGAACATTTTCCCTCGGAAGATGACTTTGAATTTCCCAATCTATAGCACCTGGGTAAAAAATGAGAGACATTATTGTATATGATAATGTTTTTATTAAAAAATTCTTTCAGTTTTTGAAAATTTTTCTTTGTTTGCTCAACAGGTCTTTTAATAAAATGACTAAAACAGTCACTTTCAGAAAAAATATGTTATGTTGCTTCTAAACCTTGAATTTTTAACTGTAATTTAGAGAACATATAGCATCTATCCTTGTAAGATCATTTATTTTAAGAGAAATACCACTAATTGATTGATGAAGGTAGTCATATTTGTTAATAGTGTCTCCAAACACTTGAATAATCCCAAGCTTTGGCACACTCTCCACTGTAAATTCTGTTTGTAAGAATTTAAACACATACCAATACCTTCACAAATGCTCTCACTCTATATAAATCTGCAACACTTCTACTCTGATGTTCTTTTTGGGCTTCCCTTCTATATTGTTGAGTGGTGTCTTCCATTTTCTTGCTCTATTAAAATCAATTTCCACCTCCTTGATCAGACTCTTTATCTCCGCCATTTTCCCTGTGATTACAAACATGTAAAAGTCGAGTTTGGAAATATGGCGAACTGTCTCCTTCCTTTTGCGTACAGCACATAGATGAAATGATTTTTTTTTTAAACCAAGTGAAGTTTAAATAATGGTCTATTTCGAAGCCTCCACTGAGTTGTTTTTCCGAAACCACTTTTCTCCACGGAATTCACCAAAAGCTACCACATGGAAAGTGGTTTAAATTCCGCTACCACCTTTCCAATTTAACCACCTCACAACTTTATTCTCTGGAAACACTAATACCCGTTGATGAGTTTTCACTTTTTACATTAGCCGTCAGATTATTTTATGTGCTAGTGGTTTGATTATACCTTAAGAAAGGTAATAAATCTTGTTTAGCGCTTAAACCTTCATTAAGACTTGGTTTGGTGAATAAAGACCGCTTTTTGACTTTGGAAAAAATATCCAAAACTATATAAGTTTGAATATAAATAAAATAATAAGTTTATAAAACCTATTTAATAAATTTCATTCAAAAGTTAATAAAACTTTTTGCCCCACTTGTGAAAAATTTATTTCTCTTTTTACCTAAAATTCCTTTAACTTTTCTTCTTTGCCAACTTGGAAATAGCTTAATGAGAAAACTTTGGAAACCAACTCAATCACCCATGAAAACTTAAAATTTTGAAGGCAATAAGACCAATTCTGACAAAAATAAATTTAGTCCTAACACCCATAAAAGAATGCATACCATTTTTATTATGGGATGAAGGGATCTGTTTTATTGCTTTAATTCTCTCTCTGTCTATTTAGATCCCTTTTTTCGAAATAACACGACCCAATAGATTTCCTTCGGTAACATTGAACACACATTTCTTAGGATTTAAAGAAATGCCATATTTTCTACAACGTTTGAAAATATGTTTCAAATGAAATGCATGTTCTTCTCTCTTGTTAGAAAATATCATAACATCATCTAAATAGACCACAACACTTCTTCCAATCAGACCATGGAAAGCTATATCCATATCCCTTTGGAAATTCTCTCTAGCATTAATGAGTCCAAAGGGCATTCTCCTATATACAAAAGTCCCCCACTTGGTTCTCAAAGTGGTCTTGAGCCTGTCCTCTTCTGCAACTAGTACTTGGTTATAGCCTGAGAATCCATCTAATAGAGAAAACAACTCAAAACCTGAGACCATTTGTAGTATCTGTTCCATGGGTGGGATAGGGTAATTATCTTTATCTAACGCTCGGTTTAAGTTTTTGAAATTAACACAAAGTCTGATCTCTCCAGACTTCTTTCATACTGGAAGCAAGTTTGAGACCCATTCTAAATGTCCAACTTTGAATATGATCTTGGCATCCAGAAGCTTTTTCACCCCACTTTAAATTAGGGGCTATATTTTTGGATGCATCTTTCTTAGAGGCTACTGATGAGGTTTTACTCCAACTTTTATTGGAATCACATGTTGTATAATTTTTGTATCATAAGTTTTGAGGTTTTCATAGGTCCAAGAAAATACATCTTTGTATTGTTTGAATAAACTGATGAATTTACTCCTCTCCCCGGGTGAACAACACTTCCCCAAATTCACATATTTGGGTTCAGCCTCTGACCCTATATTTATCAACTTGAATTGCAAAGATGAGCTATGTGTCTTGACATTCGTTGATTTTCTAAACTTATTTTCTAGATTGAACATCTATTCAAAATTTCTGACTCTTTAGGGATGAAATTTCCATTCTCGAGGCCTGCTTGATGTTCTTCATCATCTATTATGGATCCTTTAAATGTATCATCATTCATTAGAAATTCCAATATTTGCTTATCATCATCAAACACCGTCATATTAGTGATGTTTCCTAGAATAGAAGGCCTGAAAAGCAATTTAATTAAACATATGTTATTTGTAGGTACAAGCCTTATAGCTGAAGTAGCTAACAAGTCAGATGCTACATTTTTTACTTTAGGAATTGAAGAAATATTGAATGCATGAAAATTTGTTTATAAATCCCAAACTTCATTTTGGTAAGCCCTCAAATGTGGTGATATGCAATAAATTTTGTTTCGAACTTATTTAGCAACAATTTCGGAATCTCCGTACACTTTTAGATTTTTTACTTTTTACATTGCGTTTTTCAGTCCCTGCACTAATGCTTCATATTCAGCTGTGTTATTTGTACATTCAAATTCTAATCTACATGAAAGAAAATATTTATTTTTTTCTAGATCAATCAGGACATAGCCTTTCTTGGGCTCTGATCTACAAATGTGAATCGGAACTTAAATTTAAATCAATCTGGGTCAGTAAACTTCGAGACACATCCAAGTTTTAGGACTTAGGGGCTAGACTTATCTGGAATTTAGCTAACTGTAAATTAAATCTACTGACAGATGAAAAATACTGCAACTTACAGATACAAAATCCTTTTACAAGGGTGACTTCATTTGTTTCTTCTTAAGCACACAGTAATTGATTTATGAAAGCAAAAAGGACTGAGATAAAAAAAACAATTTAAATAGCAAATCTATAACCCTAGGATATAGACTACAAGGTTTTGCTCAGTTTCCCAGCGCTGAATGAACAGTCATCAATTAAATTCCTTTACGGGAAATTATTCATAATTCATAATTGTTTTCTTGACACTTCTCATTTAAATAAACAACAATATATAATGTACTGAAATCGTGATTTGAACCATCAATATCTTCAGCATTTAACCAGTAAAAGAATCAGCGTTTATCCAATATTTCCAGTGATATACAGCACGATAGAAATTGTAGCTTAAACCATGAAATGAAAGGAACAGAGCATTAATAAAATCGATCAAACACTTAATTGAATTTGTGCTGCAATGATAAACTAGAAACTACAGGGTAACACATACCAATGGCACGATTTGAATAGCTTGCACCAGAATGAAATCGCTGCATTCACCCAAATCGCTACACCGGTAATATAAAAGTGCGTGAACTCAACAATGGGGGGCCTCCAAAGCCTTTCTCCACACACAGTTAAAGATTTATAGAACTAAAACTATGAATATATTCACCATTAATTGTTTACACAATAATGAAACCACGCAGTTCAGAAGCAAATGCGTTCTTCCCAAAATCGTGATGATTCTTCATTGTTTTGTGAAGGATTTATACAAATTCGAAATACAACTGGAAATGCTAAAATTCTGCAACTTAATTAATGAACATAGCTAACGAGATCCTCATCAGAATCGTGAAACTCCACAAAATCAAAAACTGTTCCTTATTTTCTGCTGGATGTAAAACAGGTGGCCGCCCTTGACTGAAGTTGACTTGACATCTGTAAAGGCCACATCACCTAACCATTGAATGTTCATCCATCTGTGGACACTAAGGATCCATTCTCTATCTTCCAGTTCCCTCCTAGCTATCCTGCAAATGCTCAATCTTGGAGGTAATACGGGAAGTTAGTAAATCCCTTAATCTACATAAAAATCCTAGTTAAAATGCTTAAAAAGTCTAAAACTCAATTTATTAACAAGTAATGACATTATACCTCTTTAACCAAGGTTCATGGGCAATCTTTAAAGATTTTCTAATCATTATGGAGGTTTTATGAAGGAAATGAAAGATATCTAAGAGGCAAAAAGGGGTAAAAAATGGTGCCCAACATCTCCCCCAAGAGGAAACTGCTACATGTCCTCATGCCAAAAACTTTGACCCTGTTCAAAACCAAAATTGTACTGCTGATCATCTTTCCTTTAGTCTTCAGTCTGTGATGATGCATCTGTTGATTCCTGAGATGCATAGAGGATCTTCAACCTTTCATACTTAGTCTTGTAAACCTTCCTTTGCTTGTACCATCTATATGCTTGTTTAGTGATGCGTGTCCTCTGAACCTTTAGCTTCCTGTTGACTTCTTTTAGCTTCTCATTCTTTTGCTCAAGTTCCTCTATTTCAAGCTTCAATCTCTTGATCTCCTTACTATTTTTGGAAGCTTTCTTTTTCTTCATTTTTATTGGAAGCTGCTCAGAATTTGCATCCATACCCAATTCTCCATGCTCTTGTGCTGAATACTCTTCTTCCTTTTCCATAGCCTGCTATTCTGAGAAGAGAGAACTTGAACCTTTGGGTAATTCCTGTTTTAACTGCTTTCCTTTTTCTTTTTCCTGTTGGTCTAAGAAGAGATTGATCTTCTTTGTTTGCCTGATCACCTCATCAGGATCTAGGATATCTTGTCCTTTTGTAACTGCTGGATCTTCTTCTAGACTCTCCAAAGTCTGTATATGTTCCTCATCTTCTAATGCTGATTGACTTTGAGCTTGCTTGTATTTTCTTGACTTTCTCTGATAGGTGGTGAAGATTTGATCTTGTTTTTGATGTTGTTTTTCTTTCTTCTTCACACTTCGAGTTTTCATCCTTCTCTGAGGCTGTTTTGGGCTTGTTGCCTCAGAGTTATCTTCATCATCAGTTATCAGCAACACTTCTTTCTTTTTCTTCTTCCCCTTTCGCAGTTTTGAGCTTGTTGCCTCAGGGTATGTTATCATTAACAGTTCATCTTCCTTTGAACCTTCTTCAAGTAACTCTTCCTGCTCTTCAAATTGATTATGAACTAGAAACCCTGACCATGTCAAATTCTACCTTTGTAATTCATGCCGGATAATGATTTTAATAAGAGCACAGTGAAAAAGACTTGTTACCTTGTCTTTTGGACGCCTTTCGACAGCCTTGGCCATCTTAGTTAGAATTTGTAGCAGGAACTAAGGCATATTAATTTCACATTCACCCTTTAGATGTTGTAGCATCTTGATGTGATAAAGGTAAACAATGCTAAATCTGCCTTCACAAGTAATAAATTTCTGAATGATGTAAACTATTTCATCCCATGGATGAACTAGCCAACTTCTTGGTATCCCTTTTTTCCAATTGACTGATCCTGCCCTAGACCTGCATAAAAATGGCATCCATACTTTCTCTTTAAACTGTTTAGTTTTGAAGAACCTTTCCCCCTACTGTGGCAGACCAGTAACTTGAGCTAGGATGTCTTCTAACAGTCTAAATTGCAAATTCCCCACTCTAACTCTTTCTCCATCGAAGGTCTCAGCAAAAACTAGACTAGCCTGCTCATTGTGCCCATTAAATTTTTCAAAGAAATTGATCCACTGTTTATTTGCAAAAATCTCAAGGCAACTTTCATGGATATCATTGGGATTAAATGTTGATGGTTCCAATCTAGCTGACATTTTAAATTTAAATTGAAAACAAGAATCCTTCAACCTTTAACTCTGTTTCTATCTTCCTTTTCCACAACAATACTCTGAATTTGTGAAGTTTTTGTTGGTCTAAAATAGAGTATCCAGCAAAGAAAAGGGGTTTAAGCTTACCTCTTCTCTTGTGTAACCATTTTTTTACTTCTTCCTGCACGATTTTCACAGAGATTGGTGTACCCACAGCTTCTCTTTCACTGACTGTCTTCTTTCCTGCGCAATTATCTTCAGCAAATGGTGTCTCTGTAAGTCACGGCTTCCTTCTCAATGTCGATTGTCTCCAGCAAATAATGTATTCACACTCACGGCCCCTTCTTACTGTCAAACATCTCCATACAGCAGTCGATTTG
>LPNX010882163.1:19032-108313 GCA_001517045.1 Pseudotsuga menziesii
AGCTGTATCAGAGCAGCTAAGGAGTAGGTGAAGGAAAAACACTGATGTGTTTATCCAACACTTGCATTTCCTTTTGCTATGAAAACTATTGTATAAAATATGCCCTATTGATAGGTTTATTGTACAGCTTGATTCAGTGGCCATTGACCACAAATTGACATGCTTCATCATCGATGGTTTGAAGTTTGACTGACCCATTGTCATAGACATCAACAATATCATATGGACCAAGCCAATAAGTAGTGAATTTGGCTTTGAAATCTTTAAATTTTGAGTCAAATAATAATGCCCAGTCACCAATATGAAATTGCTTCTTTTTGATAAATTTGTCATGCCATTGAGCTCGCTACTGTTGGATCAGAATATTGTGTTCTATGGCAGCCTATCTTATCTCATCTAGCTGGTTCAACTGAAGTATTCTTTCTTGCTGAGCCTCAGAAAGATCCATCTCCAAATCTGCTGCCAACTTGAATGTATGAATTTGAAACTCTATAGGGAGGAGGACTTGCTTATCGTAGACAAGCTAGTAAGGAGAAAAACCAGTATTGTTTTTCCAAGTGATCCGGTATGCCCATAAAGCTTCAGTAAGCTTTGTTGACCAATCCTTCCTATGCATCTGAACATTTTTGGTGATGATGCCTTCTAGGGTTTTATTGGTAGATTCCACTTGGCCATTTGCTTGTGGATGGTAAGGGGTGGACTTTCTGTGCTTGATCTTGTATTTTTCTGCTATCTCTTGCACTAATTTGGAATTAAATTGAGCACCTTGATCAGTTACAATTTCCCTAGGTACCCCAAATCTAACAAAGATCTCTTCAAAAAGAAAGTTTACCACAGTCTGCTCCATGGCTCTTGGTAAAGGCTTGGCCTCTACCCACTTAGTAACATAGTCCGTACAGACCAAAATATACTTCTTCCCTTGTGATGGTGGATTAATTGGACCAATGAAGTCAAGGGCCCACTTTTCAAATGGTTCAATGAGGATTTGGGGATGGAGTGGCATTTCATCAGACCAGACTGGCCGTCCCATCCATTGACAAGTATCACAACTTCTAGCATACCTCTTAGCATCTTTGAAAATAGTAGGCCAATAATACCCTAGATTGAGTATCTTGTATGCTGTCCTTTTATCTGCAAAATGACCACCACACGGTTCGTCATGACATGCCTTTAAAATATCTAAGATTTCATCCTATCGTACACATCTTCTTATAATTAGGTCATATCCTGTGTAAAAGAGATCGCCATTAACCCATATATGCCTAGCACTTTGTTTAATAATATTTTTCTTTTCTTTAGAGGTCATAGATGGTGGTAATTGTCCCGATGATAAGTAATTAGCAATGTCAGCATACCAAGGGGTGATAACAGAAATTACAAACAGGTGTTCATCAGGAAAACTATCAGAAATAGGAACAATCTCACCAGTATTGTGTAAACGAGATAGGAAGTCTGCTACTTGATTTTCTCGTCCCAGTCGATCTAGAACAGTGATGTTGAATTCCTGCATTAGTAACAATCATCTAGTAATCCGACCATTAGTGATAGACTTGTTAATTAAATATCGTAAGGCTGAATGATCTGTAATGACAAAAAATTCATAACCAGTTATATAATGACGGAACTTATTTATAGCATGAACCACGGCCAACATTTCCTTTTCAGTGACTGTATAGTTTAACTCTGCAGGTGTCATATTTTTACTTATAAAATAGATTGCATAAGTCAAAGTATGTTCTTTCTGTCCCAATCAGGCCCCTATTGCAGTAGCAGAGGCATCAGTAGAAATATGAAAAGGTAATGCCCAATTTGGTCCCCTTAAAATGGGTGCAGTGGAGAGCTTCTCCTTAAGTGTCTGAAATGCAGATTGACAATCAGCATCCCAATTAAAATTCACATCTTTAGAAAGAAATCTGAACAATGGAAGAGCTATCTTACCTAAATTTGCAATAAATCTACGATAATAGCCTGCATACCCTAAAAAGTTTCTTACATCTGTTTGAGTTGTTGGTTTAGATAAATTGTTAATAATTTGAATTTTATCAGGATCTACTTTTATACCAGATGTAGAAATATGATGTCCTAAAACTATCCCCTCAATCATCATCATAAAACATTTTTCATTACTAAGGGAAAGATTTGAGACAACACACCTTTTTAAAATTTTCTCCAGATTGGCCAAGGAATCCTCAAATGTACTTCCATACACAGTAAAATCATCCATGTAAATTTTGACACACTCATGAATTAGGTCTGCAAAGATGGCCAGGACTACCCTATGAAAGGTAGCTAGGGCATTACATAATCCAAAAGGTAAAACCTTGTAGGCATAGGTGCCCCAGGGACATGTAAAGGTGGTTTTGTCCTGGTCTTCTGTTGCAATACTGATTTGATTATAACCACTGAAACCATCTAAAAATGAAAAATATTCTTTGCCATCTAGGGTATCCAACACCTGATCAATAAAGGGCAATGGGAAGTAGTCTTTTAATGCTGCTTTATTTAATTCCCTGTAATCCACACATATACGCCATTTACCATTCTTTTTACGGACAAAAACCAAGGGGGAAACCCATTGGCTGTCGGAAATGGGGTAGATAAACCCTACTTTTAACAACTTTTGCATCTCTTCCTTGACTATTTCTTTTAATATAGGGTTCATTCTGCGTTGTGGTTGTCTAAGAGGCCTGATCTTATCATCTGTGTAAATATGGTGAGTGCATGTCTCATGAGGAATACCGGGCATATCTTTGTACTCCCAAGAAAATGCATGTGAATGTGTATTCAGTAAATTAATCAATTGTTCTTCTTGTGGTGGAGTAAGATGTGCACTTATAATTAAACTTTTACCTGGAATGATTTCAATTGTCTTACTCTGAATATCTGTGATTGAATGAACATTGAGAATATCATGAAGTGCCAATGCTAGAGAATGTATTGTGCAATTTTCCTGAAAATTATAATCCAAATCCTGATTTGCTGCAGCATATTGTATGTCTCTTAATTCTTCAGAAATATCAGGTTCAGCAATAAAATAGTCTAACAAATCTTCATTATTTGCTTCCTGAAAGTCATAGAACTGGTTGATACTCAGGATAGGCTGAATCGCTTCTTCTTCTTGTTCCTTAGTCTCATTAATCCATGGCAGCTGATCTAATGTAGAAGGTCTTTGGGCAGAAGGGCAGAGTGTAATTTGTTTCCTCTCTGTCCCATGTGAGATAAGCATGCTACATGACCTACACCCTATGAAGGCATCTGCTGTTGCCAGCCATGGTCTGCCAAGAATCAAAGGGTGACCTCCTAGGTTATACTTTGGCTGTAGGACTATGAAATCAACATGGTACTCCCAAGAATCTAAAGAAATAGTGATATCTTCTAAGACCCCTTCAGGTGTAATTTTAGACCTATCAGCTAATTCCAAGACTGTTGTTGTTGGTCTGAGGTTTGTCAAATGAAGGTATTCCATTGTCTCAAGTGTCATAACATTAATGGCAGCACCTAAATCAATCAATGTCTTTGGAATTGAAAAATTATTAATAGTAATTGTAACCATTGGAATCCTAGGATCCATATACTTTTCAATGAAAATAGTGTTAGACATTAGTCCTGCTAGATTGCCTACCACATGTATTTTGGATGGATCCTTCTTCATTTTATTAAGACATAATTCTTTAACTGCTTTAGTAAAAATTGGAATATCCTTTATAGCCTACAGTAAAGGAATTTTGACATATGTATCTTTTAACTCATTCGAAACATCAAAAGCAGGTAAGGAAATTGAAGGTTTTTCTTTGACCAACCTTTCTAGGAAAGGAGGTTCATATGTTACTAATGTTTTTCCTTTTTTATTTTGATTTTCTGACTGAGATTTTTCTGTATTTAATTTTTTTGGAGTTTTCTCTTTTTCTGTTTGTTCTTCTAAAATAACAGGAGATTCTTTTTGCAAGGTTTTCCCAGATCTTAAAGTAATATTTTGCAGTGGAAGAACTGAGTAGGGAAGTGCCATTCCATCATCAACATTATACATAGGTATTTTTGTTTTATTGTTTGGATTTGGAATTGGCTGAGCTGGTAGTTGTGTAGGCCGAGGTGGAGGTTGATTGGATGGTAATTGACGCTGTTGAGGTGGTGGACCCAATTGAGGAGCCATATTGGTTTGTTGGAAATATGGGACTTGGTAAGATGGGGCTTGATAAGAAGGAGTTTGGACTTGATGCTGCTGATATTGGGGATAGGCTGAAGGTTGTTGATAAGGCTGCAAATAATCTTGCTGGTATGTCTGGTTACCATGAGCATAACCTCTCTGATTTGGAGCAGATTGGGCTAAGGGAGGAGACCAAGTTTGCCAAGGCATGGGTGCACTCCATGAATTCTGAATAGGAGTTTGATAATTTTCATTAAATTGTTGCATAGGGTCTTGAGACATACCTGAGAATCATGGCTGCCAAGGTCTTCATTGTCCCATGAAGTAAAGAGACTCCATGCTTTGATTCTCCTCCATTCGAGCTGCCTGCAA
This sequence comes from Pseudotsuga menziesii, assembly GCA_001517045.1. Taxonomy (NCBI): domain Eukaryota; kingdom Viridiplantae; phylum Streptophyta; class Pinopsida; order Pinales; family Pinaceae; genus Pseudotsuga; species Pseudotsuga menziesii. The sequence continues at coordinate 23,549 of LPNX010882163.1, forward strand.
CTCTTTCAATCTAGGGCAGTCATCAGTTTTATGATTAAAAGTACATAAACCACAAATTTCAACAGAATTTAAAGGACATTCTTTGAGTGGGTGCTTCTTTCTACACTTAGGAAAAAAGATGGAGAAGGCTTGATCTTGTTGGTCCTGTTGTTCTTGTCTTTTCTTGGTTTTTTCTACTTCAACCTGTGTGCCCAATGTACTCAATAAATCAGTCTTCAAATCTTCTAGCAGATTTCCAAGCTCAGCCCTAGAAATACCACTGTTTGCAAACTTATTTACTTTGGTAATGATGTCTCTTTTTCCAGTCCTAGCCTTCCCTCTCGAATATTTTTGGCATAAATCTTGTATCTCATCAAAAGGAAGGTGAGAAATGTCACCTTTTCCCATAACATTTAAAATATCTAAATACTCTTCTCTTATTCCTTTCAGAAATATTGTTCTAATCATCTCTGATGTTAAAGAATTGTATTTAGATTTCTGTAAATTGTATGAGAACCTTTCTAAATACTCCTCCAAACTCTCATCTTCCTGCTGAGTCATTCCAAAGATGTCATCTTTGAGATCTTTTGACCTGCAGTAGGCCTGATATTTGTGAAGAAAAATCTTCCTCATCTCATCCCAGCTAGTAATAGAATGCTCTCCTAAGCCTATAAACCATTTCAAGGCAGCTGCTTTAAGGGTGGCAGGGAAAAGACGGAGCTTATGGGTATCATCAGTATACCCATAAGTTCGGCACAAGATGTCAAATTCAAATAGGAAGGAGTCAGGATATTCAGAGGTCAGGCCATAGAAGTTTGGTAAAATAGAGGGTGGAATGTTCTTCATTTTTACATCTTCCCCTAAGATGATACTAGTGTCCAGAATGCGGAATTTGAAGGTAGCTTCCTGATCTTCTCCTGTCTTTTCCTCTCTCTCATGTCCCCTTTCTTCTTCTCTTTCATGTCTCCTTTCTTCTCCTCTCTCATGTCTCCTCTCTTGTTCTCTTCTCTCTTGTCTTCGTTTGTTTTATATCTCTAGCATCCTCTCATACTCCCTTCTCTGTTCAGCAGTTGGGCCTTTTGATGTTTCTTCCTCAGACATTTTAAAACTACCAACTGTTGAGATGAATCCTTTTGGAAGAGAAGCTCTTGTTACTTATGTTTTTGGGGGGTTTTGGATATATCTTCCTTTCTCATCTCTTAGTCTTGACATAAAAGTAAAACCTATTCTGTGTTTTTGTTTGAAAATTTTATGTTTATCAGAAAACTAAGGTTCCTAAGTCTGCTTCTACAGTACCTCCCCAGCAACGGCGCCAAAATGTTGGGCTCTGATCTACAAATGTGAATCAGAACTTAAATTTAAATCAATCCAGGTCAGTAAACTTCGAGACACATCCAGGTTTTAGGACTTAGGGGCTAGACTTATCTGGAATTTAGCTAACTGTAAATTAAATCTACTGACAGATGAAAAATACTGCAACTTACAGATACAAAATCCTTTTACAAGGGTGACTTCATTTGTTTCTTTTTAAGCACACAGTAATTGATTTATGAAAGCAAAAAGGACTGAGATAAAAAAACAATTGAAATAGCAAATCTATAACCCTAGGATATAGACTACAAGGTTCTGCTCAGTTTCCCAGCGCTGAATGAACAGACATCAATTAAATTCCTTTACGGGAAATTATTCATAATTCATAATTGTTTTCTTGACACTTCTCATTTAAATAAACAACAATATATAATGTACTGAAATTGTGATTTGAACCATCAATATCTTCAGCCTTTAACCAGTAAAAGAATCAGCGTTTATCCAATATTGCCAGTGATATACAGCACGATAGAAATTGTAGATTAAACCATGAAATGAAAGGAATGGAGCATTAATAAAATCGATCAAACACTTAATTGAATTTGTTCTGCAATGATAAACTAGAAACTACAGGGTAACACATACCAATGGCACGATTTGAATAGCTTGCACCAGAATGAAATCGCTGCATTCACCCAAATCGCTACACCGGCAATATAAAAGTGTGTGAACTCAACAATGGGGGCCCTCCAAAGCCTTGTTCCACACATAGTTAAAGATTTATAGAACTAAAACCTTGAATATATTCACCATTAATTTGTTTACACAGTAATGAAACCACGCAGTTTAGAAGCAAATGCGTTCTTCCCAAAATCGTGATGATTCTTCATTGTTTTGTGAAGGATTTATACAAAGTCGAAATACAACTGGAAGTGCTAAAATTCTACAACTTAATTAATGAACATAGCTAACGAGATCCTCATCAGAATCGTGAAACTCCACAAAATCAAAAACTGTTCCTTCTTTTGTGCTGGATGTAAAACAGGTGGCCGCCCTTGACTAAAGTTGACTTGACATCTGTAAAGGCCACATCACCTAACCATTGAATGTTCATCCATCTGTGGACACTAAGGATCCATTCTCTATCTTCCAGTTCCCTCCTAGCTGTCCTACAAATGCTCAATATTGGAGGTAATACGGGAAGTTAGTAAATCCCGTAATCTACATAAAAATCCTAGTTAAAATGCTTAAAAAGTCTAAAACTCAATTTATTAACAAGTAATGACATTATACCTCTTTAACCAAGGTTCATGGGAAATCTTTAAAGCTTTTCTAATCATTATGGAGGTTTTATGAAGGAAATGAAAGATATCTAAGAGGCAAAAAGGGGTAAAAAATGGTGCCCAACAGCCTACTCCTGATCCTTCCAAGGTTTTGGAACCCTCAAAATAAAGAATCCAAAAAATTTCTACTCCCACTGAATTTGAAATACTAACTACATATGAGACTAAATATACTATATTACAATCAATCTTATCAGCGCATGAAAACTGAAGGATATAGGGCTGGATATCTGATATGTTACTAGCTTCTTCAAATTGGTAATTTCCTGGCTCCAGCTCAAGAAAATAGTTTCCCAACACAGTATTGACCGGTTCATTCTAGCCTTCCAACTGAGTTACATTGTGCTTCATTTGTGGTTCCCTTAACACATTTATTTGGTTCTGACAAACTTTACAAGGTAACCATACATGTCACCGATCTGATGCAAAATATCCCTCCAACTTTGTTTCCCAATCCTGGCTCAAAACCAAACCATAGGCGTCCGGGATATCTACTACAGTAATGTCTATATACTGACTGACCCTCTCATCTACTGATAAATGGATCAAGACATCTTTCATTTCCCCTATCACTTTCACTACAGTCCTATCCAATTGGATAACTTGGCCTATAGTTGGCTTATAAGGATGACCATTTATTTTCTTTCAAATTGCAAGTGGCATGATATTTATTGACACGCCAGAGTCCACCAAACAAGTATGCATGTTGTAATTGAAAATTTCAAAAGTTAGGAGGAATGTTGGAGTTCTATATTTAGACTTTTCTCCTAAAATTGCTTCACGAATCTCTTCATCAATTTGGTTATCATTCTAGGGTTCCTTCATAGGTGTCTCAAGTGCCTTTAACAACTTTTCTTTTTGTTGGGGTAGATTACACATTTCAAACAAGGAGATATTTTCTTTAGCCTTTTTAATATCTTCACAATGTCATATCCCATTTCATGTTCAGTAGAATTCTTCTTGACATTCTCAACTCTATTTTCGGTAGAATTTATAGGCACATTGATTTTCTTGGGACTCTCACCTAGAATGAAAAACTCAGGTATCTTAACAGTTTGATTATTATTCTTTATTTTTCTCATGTTCTCCTGAAGTTTCTTAATCTTGGGTAGCGACATGTTATCTTATTTTAATGAATTTTGACCCCTTGTTGTAATATTTGTCTCTAGTATTTCTTCTTCCTTAGTGAGATCTTCATCCTCTACATTGAACATGGAAACACAATCCCATAAAACCAAAATATATTTGTCTTGGGTTTCTGTTGCTTCATGGTCTTTCTCTTTCTCACCCACAGTTTTCGTTAACTGGAATCCAATAACTGGTTCATTACTAAGGTCATAGAATTTATCCACTGTGGACGATTTTTCTCAGAGTGAGGTTGCTGATGGAATGTACAGAAATTGTTCATTCCCACATCTGTCAAATTCATAACCGAGGGACTATGTGAGGGAGGCTTGGGTTAACCATTATCATGTATTTTTTTATAATAAGGTTTGTATTGTTTATGGGCCCCCTGTTATAGATGATTTTACTACACATGGTAGATCACATATATATGGCCTTCCCTGTCCCTCTGCAGACTTTTTGGACCACATGGACCATTTTTGTACCTTTGATGTTTCCAAGATCATCCCTAAAAACACTCATTATTTGTTGTATGTGACTTTTAAACACTTTCTTGTGTATAGATGCAGATATAACCTTTAAACCCATGTACATCGGGATGTGTGCAAAAGGACAAATATTTTTGGAGTTTTCCTTGATGTGGATCCGAGTCACTTGTCTCCTAGCCTTCCATATGCCTCAAGATCGCTCGGATTTGACCTTCCATTAACCCAGTGAAGCACTATATAAGGAACCCTTTGGATACATTGAAGGGGGAGAATTGAAGAGCAATAAAGCTATAGTCCATTGTTACCGTAGCTTGCTTATACTCAAGTCTGCAGCTCTTTGTCACTTGGAGCACTTGGGGTTCTTCCCAGGATTTCCTTTTCTTGTGAGCTTGCTATCAAGAAATGGAGGATTGAGGTGGTGGATGCCTAGGTGGAGGAATCAGTTTCTCCAATTCGCAGACGTCCGACAGAGATTGTCATTCATGTAATCTCTAATTTATATTAATAGAAATATTTTTTCTTGTCCAATGATGTGCATTTAAATGAATATTGAATCCATGGATGCTTTTAATTGCTTATATATTATTGATTATATATGCGAGAGTAGGTCTAACACCATTATATAGCATGCTTGTCTTGTTTGTTGTTGTTGAGAGAGAAAATTGTTAATGCAAGTGGGATTGGAAAAAGCTCAACAAGGATCTGCATCAACCATCTAGAACAAGGTATGTGTCGAGATCCTTTAGTGTTAGAGGTTTTATTTCTCTTGCATATTGGGAAGGGATTGATTTCTACAATTTCTCTGTTTGTTGTGGTATACTCCAACCCATAGGAAGTTTTCTCCGTAACAAAATTGGTGACCATACAGGGGAGTTTCTAGTCATTTCCTTTGGGAGTTTTGTTGGCATTCAATGTTCTTGAATTGCTCTAATTTCTCTGTTTCTGAGTCGGGTCTGGGGGAATGTTTTCCCAGTAGTGTCTTACAGGACTAAATTTTGTCTTAGCTTGTCTGTTTGCCTTCTTTTTATCTCTTTTTCTTCCTGTAAACGAGTTTTTCTTTCACAGTCACGTGTACATGCGGGTTTTCCTAAAATAGTCATGTATATACATGGATTTACTGAGAACAGTCACGTATGCCTTGATTTTTGCCTTTTTGGGGAATATTAAGCATTGTTGGGTGAGTTTGGATGATTGTTGAGTCTTCTTGGATGCTTCTGGAGTTTGTATACTTCCCTATTTCTAAGCAGAGACACCTTGTTAGTTTAAATTTTTGAAAATGTTCTTGTCATTTTATTTTCTATTTTTTGTTTTAGGATTAGTGCATTAGGTATTTTTTACCTTGGTTCTTTTCTTGGGTGTTTTCTGGCAGTGCAGCTTGTAGAGTCTGAGGGTTGTAGAGTCATATTTTTGTGTTTTATCTCATTTAATTCAAAAAATACAAAAACATTTTATTTTTGCATCATTATGCATTGTTTGCATTTTGCATTTGCATGGTACTTGCAGTAGGTTTTCTTGGAGAATATTAGTCAAATTTTCATATAGGAATGATTGCATATTCATTTGAAGGAAAATTTTGTACTTCACCTAGTAGCATACCCCGTTCTTCGTTTGACACAGTGAATTTTACTTCTTTTTGTGTGATAACATCATTAGTTGCATGACCATTTTCCCTTTGAGTAATAAGCCAATTAAAATCAACGCATAATAAAATGAATTACACTCTCTTCTTTTATAGGGTGCACCAACAAGACTAGGCTTTAGGGTCTTGGAATAGTTCATTGTGAGTAAATTCTCCAAGACCACTAAATGAAACATTTATGTGTCTGTCCAGGTGAGAGTGTGAAATTCCTTTATATATTTAGTGTTCTCAGGATCCTCCTCTTACAAGGGAGTTAAGCACAAGGAAGTGTGAGCGGTTGTGATTGGGATGACCCCTGGTTGTAACTAAGTAGCACTGGAGATATTTCTAGGATTGTATTCATATTTGGGGGCTATTTCAAGAGTTTCAGGCTTTGCTACCCCGCCCATAAGGTCAATCCCTCCTACGAATGTCCACCTAAGAATTGATTATATTGAGGTGACCTTAGTTTCCTTACCTATGTTATCGAGGGGGTACTTCACAGAGGTTATTCTATAGGTGTCGTGGCCAGGTAGGGTTCGAATAGCACAGTCATTGTATGCATTGAAGATGAGGGCCACTATAATTGGTTACGAATCTCCACTTGTTGTGTATGGGAGTCTCAAGCCTCTCCTAGTCAAGACATACCTGCTTCATTCTGGAGCTCACATATCCTACCCTTGTTTTCTTGTGATTTGGATTTACATTTTATAGGTGTATGCTCTATGTAGGATAGTTTTCCTAGGGTTTGTGTAATGAGATCGAGTCTTTTCATTTTTTGAGTCATTATAGATTCGAGTGTGACACTTCACCATTCTCATCATTTAGCAGGACTTTTGCCTTCCACGTCTCCTCCTCCTTTGGGAGAGAGAAACAAAGAGTCCAGGTGGCCTACTTCTCACTTTGATTCACACACTATGGGAGATCATGAGGATGAGATTCTAGATATTTCCTCTCCACCTCATGAGTTTGGTGAGGAGGATCCTACTCCCATATATTATCCTTCACCGAAAATACCTTCACAATTTGGTTATGATCCCTCATTGACAGGTGGTCGATATTGGTTACCAAGCGACGAGACTTGTTATGAACCCATAAGCACTATTCACATTCGTTATGGCATGCATGATATCCCTGCACCCGATCTGACACATCATGTCGAGTCAGAAGTCAAAACTAGCACTACGCCTAGGGGCATTCCTATTCCATTCCATGTGGAGAGATTTTGGAGCACTAGTCACATTACACCTTCCATCCTAGTGGTTGAAGCATCCTCACATGTCCGTCCTAGACCTAGTGTTAGTAATCATATGCAGATACCAAAACTGAGATGAGTGAACATTGGGAACACCACCGACATTCCTTCACATGTCCCTTTGTCCTCGAACACTAATCCTTCGAATACATTTTTGACAACCCTTCCTCCCCCTCACTCACGTGGTCCTTCAGGCCAAAATATCGCTACTAGCCATGTTTGTGTTGCGACTTCTCGCATGGTAGTATCTTAGAGTCAAGTACCTCCTATTGTGTCAGGAGGTCATATCCCTATTTCTTGATCATCTTATGGTCCATCTCAACGAGTTCCACATATCCCTAATTATGGACATTCTCATGGGACATCCCATGGGACACCTTATGGAGCTTCTCATGGATAGTCTTATGGAATGCAGTATAGACAGAACTATCAACCCTATGGGTATGGGTATCAACAACCTACTTACTTTTCCAATTATGGATTTGTAGCACCGCATAATCAAGGTACCCCACATCACAATGCTTCCATGCATCCCTATACGGGTCAAATGGAAGGAGTTTATTATTTCCAAGGCCATGGTATTTATAGCAATCAACCTTACATGCAATAGAAATATCACGTAGTGTGGAATATACCAACTCAACCTAGGCTCCCTTTCCTCGTAACTTTGAACTTGCTTGACTTATCGAGACTTATGAACAATCTAGTATCTCATGACCCATCCTAGATGGCCATCCCTAACAAGATTCCTTCAGAAATTACCAAGTTTGAGGGTAAAGTTGGAGAATATCCTAGTAAGCATGTCACTACTTTTTACCTTTGGATCTCTTCCAATTCCTTACATGACGATTCAATCCATTTTAGGCTATTTCAACTCACCCTCATCGGCCCTGCGAAAAAATGGTATATAAAGTTATAGAGGGGGTTATATGATTTATTTGATGACCTTACCATGACTTTCCTCAATCACTTTCAGCTACCCATATGTTACGACGTTGGTACTGAACTCTTGTCGACATTTGGACAAGAAAAATCCACACATATCTCGGATCATATTTAAGAGTGGCATAGACAAAAGCGGTTGATTAAAGCCTTTATACCACTGGAATTTCTCCTTGAGTGGTTCCTCAAGTCATTGTTAGCTTAGATCGTGAAGGATGTTTCTACATTTGGAGTCCAAAATGAGGAACAAGCAATCTTTAGGGCACAAGAGTTGAATTTGATCTACACTCAATCTGTACTTTTGTATGAGATTATACCTAATGCTCTGTGATCTAGTTTCAATCCCAAGGTCAATCCCGGGCCACATGCCAATGGCATTATGGGCTCTACAAGTACCAAACCTGCAGATTTGGTTGTGAAACAAACGAGCCAATTTTCAATTAATCAATTGATGTTGGGACAAGCAACAAATTCATATCAACCTACCCAATAGGTGAGTTTAATTTCCATGCAATCGCCGGACCAGAAGGACAACCAGCAGCTTGGAAGGAATAAGAAAAAAGGGAAAAATAATCGTAAGGGTGGGAATAAGAACCAAAATGCTAATTATAATAATAAGAATGCTCATAATTATAAGGGGGACAAGCAGACTAAATGTAAGGTAAAGTTTCCTTACAAGTTATGTAAGGAGGACCACCTCACTCACTTATGCCCTCGTATGGAATATGCCTCAAGGTTCATAGCACAGGGCCCAGAAATGCTAACTAATCGTTTACCTAACAATCAAAATATGAACTTGAGGACCATTGATCCTCATTGTGCATCAGGTGGAGATCAAAATACCTTGGAGGCCAATACTGGTCATGGTTGCATTAGCATGGTGTGTGCTGCTAAGGTTGTGACTTGTGTGAAGTATTATGGTTCATCACAACCAGACTTTCGAAAATAACCCGCTCCACCTGAGATCCCTTTGCATATCAAAAAACCTACGGATAAACTTGAAGTACCACCTCGCATTCCTAAGGGAGTCCTGAAGCATTCAGGGCACAATCCTAATGCTTAAGCCACCAAGAACTATTCCATTGTCGAGGATTTGGGCCAAACTACTTATGCAATGTCTGCACTTGAAGTACTTCAGACTTGTCCTCCATAGAGGAGAGCCTTGCTTTTTGATCTTGGGGCTAATGATGATAACTCTCCTTTCGTTATCAAATTTGAAACCATGGGAATACATCCTCACTTGCCTTACTAGGTGTCTCTTCTGATTCATGTAGAGTGTCTTAATATGACTGTCAAATGCATTGGCGTTGATGAAGGTGCTACTGTTTTCGTGATGTATTTGTCATGTTGAAAGGGTTTGAGTTCTCCCGATTTGTCTCAGTCTACTACTATGTTGAAATCTTTCGATGGTAGATCATTTCAGCCACACAGGATTCTTCCTTCTCTTAATGTCCAATTGGGAGGGAAGATCGTCGCAATTGAGGTCGAGGTGGTTGACGCGCCTCTTGACTACAATCTTTTGCTGGGCCAAAATTGGATGTATAGTATGCAAGCCATATCCTCTTCTCTATTTTGAGTGACATGCTTTCCATTTAATCGAAATATCATTACAATTGATCAGATGTCATTCCATCATACGAATGTTAATGTATCATCAAGAACTTCTATCTCGATTATCGATCATTCTCAGCCGGCAACCGGGAGTGTGGGTGTGGGTATGTATCCATCTCTTATGGGAACCTTTAGCTGTTTTGCACCCATTCTTGTGATTGGAACTAGTTTTGGTGGGGCTTCATCCTTGTTGAATTCGATGTCTTTTCGCACTACCCATATGGAATATCCTTGGATCCTTCCTTCATTGAGTCCTTCGATTGGACCTATCGAAATGGATGTGTCGTTTCCTGCAACGATGGTAGCATATCAAGAAAATATTGATCAGGTTGCAGAGCCTAGTCCTTCCTCTTTGTGTATAGAGGATGAGGACCCATATGTGCTTCCTGCATGGGAAGTTGAGTCCTCTCACACACATGATTTCCTCAATGATGTTTTTCCATCGGATGAAGCCATTATTGAGGCCATGTCTAGGGTTGAGCCACCTAGGGAAGAGTTACATCGTCGATCATATTTTATTCATGAACTAGACCGTATGGAGTGTGATGACTTTAGGGAGATTCTTAGTGAAAATATTGGTATTCATGTGGTTCCATTGAGCTCTCCCAGTCAAATCGCTGATGGGAACATGGAAAATTTATCACCAACTATTCCTATCAATATTCCTCGTGATCCTGGCAAAGTTGAGAATGTCTACATTGGGGTTGGTTGTTCCCATAATGAGATCGAGGAGTATACCGAGCTATTTAAATAGTTTCATGACATATTTTCTTGGTCATGCGAGGAAATGCTAGGAATTGACCCTCGTATTGTCAAACATGAGATTCAAACCTACCTGAATGTGAAGCCGGTTTGACAACGTTTGCATGCGGTGAATCCTAGAAAAGCACCTGCCATTAAGGTTAAGATAGAGAAACTGTTAAAAGATAGTCTTATCTATCCCATTCCCCTAATTGAGTGGGTTTCGAATCCCATTCCAGTTTATAAGAAGCAAGGAGCGATCTGTATATGCACTGATTTCCGTGATTTAAATCGTGCTTGTCCTAAGGATAATTTTCCTACACCATTTATTGATCAAATTTTGGATGAGTGTGCGAGAAGCAAGGTATTCCCCTTTATGGATTGTTTTTCTGGATATAATCAGATTCAAATCAAACCCAAGGACCAACATAAGAATGCATTTATTTGTCCTTCGGGTACTTTTTCATATCAAAAGATGCCTTTCGGCCTTAAAAACACCGGAGCTACATTTCAGCAGGCTATGACCTTAATTTTTCATTATCTCAAAATGATTATCGAAGTGTATTTGGATGAACTTGCTGCTCATTCTTGTTTAAGAGTGCGTCATCCATACTATTTGAGTTTAGTGTTCGAAAGATGCCACCATTATCAAGTGCATTTAAATCCTCATAAGTGCATCTTTTGCATTTATATTGGTCGCTTTCTAGGGTTCATCATATACAAGGAGTGTATAAGAGTCAATCCCTTAAAGGTTGAGGAAATACTTCAATTGTATCCCTCATGTAATATTAGACACCTTCAGTGTTTGCAAGGCATGGAAAATTTCTTGTGGAGATTTGGAGTTAATTTTGCCAACTTGACTAAAGGATTTATGTGTCTTTTAAAGAAGGACACTCCTTTTTTCTTGGATGAGCAAGCCTAGGAGTCATTTGATGCTCTTAAGAAATCCTTAGCATCGGCCCCCATGCTTAGTCCACCTTACTATAGCCATGATTTCTTGATTTATGTGGCTGCGTCTACGGAGACGGTTGGTATGGTTTTAGTTCAAGAGGATGAGCAGCTCCATGAACATGTCATATATTATTTGAGTCGAATCCTTATTGATGCTGAAATCCATTATTTCTATGTGGAGAAGCTTGCCTTGGCCACTGTTCATGCAGTTTAGATATTGAGACATTACATTCTCCTTCGTCGAACCTTGGTTGTATCTCATATCAATCCGTTTCAGTTCATCCTCACTAGAAGGATGATTAAGGAAAAATACAATAAATGGATTTTTATTTTGCAAGAGTTCAATCTTGAATTCGTTTTGGTGAAATCAAAGAAATCATTGATCTTTGTGGCACTCATATCTGATTTTCCAAGTTTGGAGGAGGAAGAGGTTTATGAGGATACATTTCTTGATGAGCATATTTTCCTTATCTCAAATTTGGACCCATGGTATAGGGATATCATTGTATACTTGCAAACGTTGAAGGTCCCTACTCACCTTTCATGAAATGAGCAATGACGATTATGTCATGTAGCTAAGAACTACCTTATAGTGGATAACACTTTGTACTGTCATGGGGTAGATTCCATTTTACATCATTTTTTAACCCATGATGAGGATGAGGTTGTGTTGAATGATTGCCATGGAGGGGCGTGTGGTAGTCATATATCTGGGATTTCTACAATCCAAAAAATCTTGAGAGCAAGATATTTTTGGTTGTCGATATTCAAAGATTGTGTTAATGCGGTCAAGAAGTGTCACCCTTGACAAGTGTTTGCACGCAATATGTGCTCACAACTAGCCCCATTACATCCTATTGTCACCGCCGGTCCCTTCAACAAGTGGGGGCTTGAATTTATGGATTGCAACCTAGCTTCGGCTGGGGGGAATCATCACATTATATTATCTATTAATTATTTCATGAAATGGGCAGAGGCTATGGCCACGGTTAAATCCGACGTTGAGACAGCCACACATTTCATTTTCAACCAGATTATTACTTGGTTCGGAATTCCAAAAGAGCTTGTCACTACCCATGCTTGGCACTTTTAGAATAAAATGATCGAAGAGTTTGCTTCAAAGTTAGGGTATAAGTAGGAGCACTCCTCTTCTTATTACCCTAAGGAAAATTGACAGGTTGAAGCAGTGAATAAATCAATTAATTCCATTCTCCAAAGAACCATTGCACAAAGCAATATGAACTGGCATATCATGTTATATCCTGCTTTGTGGGCCTATAGAACCGCGGTTAAGACTACCACTGGTTTCTCTCCATATCAGCTTGTACATCGAGTGGATTCTGTCTTGTTGGTTGAACGCAAAATCCCTTCTTTGAAGGTATATATACAGATTTTACCAGACACTTCCACATTGGAATAATGTTTGGTCCACTTAGACAAGATTAATGAGCAGCGTCAAGATGACTTAGTTTCTCTAGAAGTAAATACACGTCACATCAAGGTCCAATATGACAAGTCTGTCCATCTAAGGAAGTTTAGTGAAGGTGATTTGGTCCTTTTGTGGGATCAAGCTAAAGAACCCTTAGGGGCAGGGAATTTTAATCCCATGTGGCATGGTACTTACGTGATCAAACGTGTGTTAGAGAAGGGCGCCTATGAGCTAGTGGATTATGAAGGGGCAACCTTGGTAGAGCCCAGAAATGGGCTCTATCTTAAAAAATAATATGCATGCTCTTCGACCAGGGGTGATTATTGTATATTATTGTATAGTTTTTGAATTACATAGTTAGGTTTTCTTATGGTGGTTGGGTTTGTTGATTAGACTCTGTTTCTTATGGCAGATGTCAATGGAGTCTTCCATTTTCATAGGATTCATCGATGGTGCTAGATTTCACACTCAAAACTCAGCTTCGGCTACTTGGGTGATTTATACTCCTACGGGTCAAGTATTGTCTTTAAGAGGTGTATGTTTATGGCCTTCTTCGAACAATGTTGCTGAATATAGTGTCATTATTGAGTTATTGCGTTATGCCATTTCGCATGGTGTTCTCTCTCTTGAGGTATGTCTTGGTTCGTAGTTAGTGGTTTCACAGCTTAATGTCTTGTATCATATTAGGGATCCAATATTATTATGAAGATTCTTACGTGTGAGATTGCTGGAATGACAATTTGAAAATATAACATACATTCATGTTCCAAGAATTTTTAATCAAGTTGTTGACTCATATGCTAACTATGTGTTAGATTGGCATTTGTTTCATAGANCACCAAAACATAATACACCGTCGTACAAAAAGGAATACTATCAGGTCTCTAAGCCTAAGGAGAAGGGGGGTTCTGATCGTCGTAGTAGTACACTGCGGTTCTAGCTAGCCTTTGAAATAATTGAACCGATGCTCATGGTACACCAACCACTTGGTGCTGCATATCCTCATGAAAGTCCTCAACTTGCGCCCTGCGTACCCTGTATGTCAAGTGTACGAAGTTTGTGTGAATACTTTGGAGCGTCTGCTCCGCATTCGCACCCATGATATCATCTCCTCTTATCCTCCATCGATGATGAGGGAAACCATCTAGTTATCATGGTCCTACATCTGCATACACATGACAGATTGTCACTATGTGTCGTCACACCAAAAACATGTATTTTGAGTCAATATATCAAAAAGCACAAAAAATTGAATAATTCAAAAAAGTTAAAAAGTGGGTTTGGGATTCGTTACCTATGTCACCATATGCAGCTCCTGGTGGTAGGGGCATGTTCGGATATCCATGGAAGTCTATCCTTGCATAAGGGTAGTCATCTATGGTGATGATCTGCCTCTGCCACCATGGAAAGAATTCTACTGGGTATGGGTTAGCCACCCTACCTCCACCCAGTCTGCACATAACATTTCCCCAATGTCATTGGTTTGGATCTAGAAATCCGTGTGGAGGAATTTCAACTCTACAGCTTAGCCCTGGTACTTGCTCAAAGAAGAACACGCTCAGTATGCTGCTGAAACTAAATTTCAGCACCCTACCCATTTTGCAGTCACTAAGTTGTTGTTTCATGTTGCTCAACAACGTCGTGCTCTAGTCATACACTATGGGTTTCATACACTCCACCACATAGAACATTAGTGGCCAAGAGGCCTAGTGGATTGAAGCTAATATGGATATCCTGCCTAATGCCTATAGTATGGCCTTTAGTCCTAGAACCTAGATAGAGTTTTTCGAGATTTGACTCCCAACCTTTTCCAAATCAATTACCCTATTTGACAATTTATGCATCATCTTCACCACCCCATCTAACTCACATGACCTCTCATATTTAGGTTTAGTTAATAATAGAGGCTTTGTGTTCCCATAAGTGTTCTCTTTTGATTATACAGGATACTGGTCTCTACTTTCCATTTTGGCCTCCACCTTCTCAGCTTCTTCATAAGTATCTACTAAGGTCGGCCTAACTAATATTTTGACAAACATGGCCTAATGTGTAACCATCCAATGTTCTTTGCATATTCCCTAGTAATTATCCTTAAATCATCAACCACCTCGTTATCAATGGGATAGAGAGACCCTATGAATTTTTCTTCAGGAGTATGTCTTTGAGAGATATTTGTCTTGGAACTGTCACTAGTGAGGAATTCTCGAGAAAGTGAATTTCCTCGGCCAACCATGTACTGGTGACCGTCCTTCTAGCGCCAAAACTGTTGAGTCCTAGAAAATCTCAGGTAAAAATAGTAGGGATTCTCCCCAATAATCGTTCCCAACTAGCTTGTTATTTTTTGGTATGGGGAATCTGTCTAGTTTTCGGTCCGGCTATCATAGGTCAAGTAACAGTTAAATCTTGTTTTACTGGTTGTGGCCCAGTCCACCGTTTATGTTTTTTAGTTGTATTTTTATGTATGATATGCAAGTACCTAACTAACTGCAATCGATAGAGATAACGAAGAGTGTCACAATGTGATGTGCAGGTTCTTATCTCTCGTCTTACCACTTTCACTTCTAAATCATAATCAAAGAACAACTTATAATAATGCTAACTAATTCTATCTAACCTATACCTAGGGAGCAATATTGTGATTAATGATGAGCAATGTATTGTAAAACATGCATTTAGAATATTACAGATAGATGTTCATATTTCAGAATACATGAATATAAGTAGAAAGATAAAGAAAGAGGTAGCTCATTGCCATTTAAAACATTCATTACTCAAATATACTACAAAAGTTTCACATAAATAAATAGGAAAACATTCATAACATGAAATAATTCGTAAGTTAGAATGATCTCACAATTCATAGAAAGAGTTGAAACAGAAGTAGGTCACATTCAACCAGTCTATGGTAAGCATTTGAGACTCCACAATGCCTTCTCCAGCAGAAATATATCTTCTTTATTATAAGAGGAAGTAGCTCTTCATACAATAACATTTCAGAAAGATAGTATGAAAAAAGGTCCCTTCTACATCTACTTCACCTCTATTTATACAAAAAAAACCTTTCAGTTTCCACCTTATCCCTTTGGGATTCCCTTAACTCTTCCTTTAAAAAAAAATTTATTCTAGTGCATGCACATAGAAAAAAGATAAATGCAAAATATTACATAATTGATCAATCGTTTGAATAAGCTATCTAAGTGGGCCCAACCAAATCATTTATGAATTTCTTCCAAATATTTGCATCTGTTGCTGTAGTCGCGAAACCAGATGGGTCTAGGAATATGATAGTGATCTCATGTTTAGCAACTTGAGATTTTATATTTTCCACTCTGGCTGGAATCAAACTAAGTTGATCTTCCAATAAATTACAACTCATTGCTGCCTGTTCTATTTCCATTTTCAGCATCTTCTCATCGAAACCTTTGACCAGTTGAATACCTTGTTCATCCTCTTGCCATATTACCTACAATTGCTTCAAAAATCCTTCATGATCAGGAAATTCTTCTAACTTTCTCTTACCATATGTTTGACAATGATTGTAAGTTAGGAGAACATTTCTGCAGAAATCTACACAGACACCTTTTGTCCTTCAGGCTTCCTTTACCAATTCCTTTGTTGCTTTACTCCTGAATTCAATTAGTTCATACTCCAGCTTCACTATCTCTAAGTCCTTGATGGGTGCCTCAGCTGGAGGTTCCTTGGTTGTTTCCAACCAAGTCAAACATCCTCCTAGAATTTCTCTACTTGTTGAACTTTCAACATCTCCTCTGCTATTTGAAGTTGCATCTGTTGAATTTTACTTCTAAGTGCAAGAGCATGCTTCTTCAATGGATCAATATCTTGTTTCTATTCATTAGTTATTTTTAATGAATCTTCTAGTGAATCTTTCTAGGTCTCAAATGCTACTGCTTAAGTTTCATAATGCTTGGATTTCACTTCAGTAGTAGTCTTTTGCATCTCTAGTTCTACCACTTTATTTTCCAGACTTCCTTTCTCTTTCCTCAATTCTTCAATTGAGGATTTCAAGGTGTCTTGTTCTACTTCTAAGATCTAATGTCTTTGATGAAATATTTCAAACTCTGACAAGGTGGCCTCATATTTCCTTTTGGAATCTCTTTCAATATTGCTTGCTGATAATACCAAAGCATCCTTTTCTGACTTTAAGGTTTTGCATTCTGCCTTGGACTCCTCAATCTTACTAAGCATGTCTTCATAATTTATCTTAAGACTTTTGAATTTCATCTCTTTCCCTTTTCAGGTTTTCTTTAAATTGAGTAATCTTCATCTGAGATTATTTCAGATTCTTCAGTATTTTATGAACATTGTCTTTAGTATCTAGGGTTTTGGATACCCTATCCTTTGCCTCTAATCTCGGATCTTTATCAGTACAGTGAACCACTGCCTTTTCAGTCACCATAACTCCCTTCTTTCCTCTAGTTTTCACTTTCTTCTCCATTCTATTAACAATTATATTTTTATCTTTGTCATAGAAAATAGTATTCAGATCAGGCACTTCATCTTCTTCCATTGGAGTAAAAGGGATTAATTCAATTCCTGATGCTGAAACTGGATTTCCTCTAGCTATGCTACTGGATGGAAGAGAAGGTTCTACTGGATCAGCATAAAACTAAGTTTTCTCTTGATTTGCATATTCATCTTCCTCTTGTTCCTTTTTTCGTAACTTCATAGCTGGTTTTTCTACATGCTCATTTTCTTCATCAGCTACTTCTAATCTTAACCTCTCATTTTCTTTCTGCTTTCTCTGAACTTCTTCATCTTCTTTTCTTTTCTTTTCTTGGCCTCTTTCGCTACTTTTATTTTTTCTTCTTCTTCTGCTGTCAACCACTCTTATGCTTCTTGGGATAATCTGTGTTCCTCCTCTTGACTTTTATTGGAAGCCTTGTCTTCTTTCTTCTTCTGTTTCTCAGCAACCTTTCCCTTTCCACCAACCATAGTTATTTTTTGTTTAAAGCTCCTTCTCAAAGCTGCCATGTATTGAGCATTTAGGAAAAATTATTCATCTTTATCCCAAAATTCTGTATACTTGAAACGTACCCCTATTGCAATAAAATAATCATCAACCTTATCTTCAGAGTCATTTCTATGGAAAAGCATTTCACCAAAGTGAAAATATTCTATGTCCTTCATGAATTCCCTTGCAGTTTTTACTTTGGAAAACTTGTAACTCCCTATATAAAATGGGACTTGAGGATACAAAGCCTTCTTTTGTTTGAACAAGGAGTTACCCATGCCATCATTGTATATCTTTCTTATGACCTCTTTATGAATAACATAATCCATAGCATACTTAGGCAGAAGGGAAGGAGCCCTCGACGCACCAAACATCCTCAAATACAAACCCTCCTTAGTCAAGTAATAGTGTAAATTATCTTGCACAACCTTCAAAGCCTCCTTAGACATGAAATTACAGTCAATAAGGAAAATCAATGTGTACAACATCATGATAAAATCTTCACAAATACTCTTGTAATGACTGAAGTACTTGTGTGCCCACAATAATTGATAGGCAACATATACAGGAGGCCGGTCCTTATCCCATTGGCATTTCAGCGCTTGGAATGGTTGCGTACATAAAATACAATCAATAAAAATTGAGCTCATATAGAACTCTATTTTCTTCTGTGAGACTCCTCCCAATGCTGCACTTATGCAGGAAGACAAATTGTTCGACACTATGTTTTCCCAATTGAAGATGGTACCTTGAGTGGCTACAAAAATGATTACTAGTACCCAACTTTTTTTGAAATTATTTCCATTGGCTCTCTTGAATATCCTATTTAACATCAAGGCTATCAATATATATGGAGTATGAATTATTGTTGTTTCATACTCCCCTGAAGGCCTCATACGAAAATTCTTTCTTGGGATCATCACTTTTTTTACGGTTTCCACCACATCTAGATTGACATCTTTCAAGCATCCTTCAGTCAAATAGCTCTGGGGTGTTGGAAACTCTTAGGCCATGCCTACATAGGCTAGGATATAGGAAGTGTAACCTTTACCTTTAGTGTTATCCAATATCATCCTTGTCACATCAGCCCTTAGAAGGATTCATCCTATTACCTCTGAACAAGGGAAAATCTCTGGTCGCGTACCGACCTTCATGATTGTTGATATTTCAATATTAGCATAAATAGGTAAATCCTCAAATCCAGCCTCAGGGAAAATCTAATTTGAGATCATTCAGTATATTTCTCCCCATTTATATTTAGGATCAATACCAATGATGGATTTGGTGTCTTCATAGATAACCTCGACTCGGGTTATTATCTCTACCTTCGGTTCTTCATCTATTGTTTGTGCCTTCTTTTTATGTTTCTGTTGTAATCTCATAGATCACATAAGGTTACCAATAAGAAATACTAAAAAATACATAAATATAAAGCAGAGACAAGAGACAAGAACAGATAGGATAAACAGATTATATTATTATAGTGAGTTCATAAAAGGCTGAGAACTGAACTGAGTTCTCATTTGGATCAACAACCTAATATATACAATTTACAAACAGTTACAAAATAACTACCTATCGGTTCGATGAAATGACATGACTTTTATTTAGCCTACCGAATCTTCTAGTTTAGTGGGAAAACCGACTTAGTCGGCTGATCAACTAAGTCAGCCCATCGACTTAGTCGGTTGATCGACTAAGTCGGTCTTCGTTCAAGTCGACTTATCGACTTGCTCCTTCTACATCTCCTCCATGGACAAAATGTTTCTTCATCCTGAAGAAACAGGGAGGTACAAAAATATGTGTTTGTTGGGCCCTTCCAAAATGATATTGTGGCGGACTGTGTAGACGAATGGTCGGTCTTTTCTAGACACAAACCTCAATAATGGCTGGAACTGTGATGGTGAGGTTATGTTGAAAGTCTGTCCAGCTCTACAAATCTTTCTGGATGTAGTTAAGCTTGATAGGACCGACATCTTCTCCGAGAGGGGGACTTCCGCGATCTTCTCCATGTTGGGGCCCAAGAACTGGTTCTGCTCTTCTGCTGTGTCGATGAGTCTTTTCATCGGGGGGCAGATGATGTCGACTTTCTCTAAATTGGGAAGAGCTTGTTGCACCCACTGATGTGCTTCCCATTCCAGCTGTTGCAGTTTGTTGTTTTCCAGCACTATCTGTTCTTCTATTGTCTGCCTAAGTGTTTCCTCTGTCATCTTCCTGCTCTCCAAAGCCTGAATGCCTTGACGAGTCTGTCATGTCTGCTGATAGACCTTCCCTTAGTGAGTAGACCTCAAAGTAGACTGCCATGGTCTTATATATATACTCTTGAAATGTCTTGACAACAATTCGGGAAAACACTGTAGGTGCATTCTTTAACCCAAAAGGCATAACTCTGTAGGCAAAGGAACCAAATTCACACACAAATGTTGTTTTATTTTGATCTTCCTTTGCTATTGGTACCTGGTTATAGCCTGAGAATCCATCTATGAATGAATAGTATTTGTGTCCTGCAACTTCATTCAGGATTTCATCAGCATAAGGGGTAGGGAATGGGTCGGTCAATGTTACTTTGTTGAGCTCCCTAAAGTTGACACAGATTCTTAACCTTGTCGGGTCATGTTTCTTGGGATGTACGACCATGGGACTTGCCCATTTCGACTGGTCGATGGGGTAAATGATTCCCACTGCTAACATGTTGTCAATTTCCTTTTTAACTATCTCCTTATACTTGTGGGCTAGTTTATAAGGCATTTTCTTAACAGGTCAGACATCAGGTTTAGTATCGATTTTCATTTCACCCATTTCTTGTACTAAGCCTTTTAAGTCTTTGTAGTCCCTGGCGAATATATCTTGGAACTCTCTGAGTAAGTTCATGATTTCGGTTGTCTGTTGTTCATTCCAGTAGTCACCAATCTTTGTTATTTTTGGTCGGTTGTCGTTTGAGATGTTGACCTCTTTAGTTTTCACTTTGGCATCCAGCCATTCTGGTGCTTTAGCTTCATTGATCGGCTGACTTCCTTCTTTGAACTGTGAGAATGTGGTAGGGAAGTCGGCTGCAGTCATTCGGTCAATGTCTGGTTTGTCAGATGTCACGACTTTCAGGATCAAGTGGATGGGTTTTGTTGTTTCAACGTGTTTGGATTTCCATCTGAAGCTCTTTCCTTCTATGTGTTCATTTTCTAATTGTAAGTGGGTTGACTGGGTTCTCGACTTTGTTTGTATACTGTTATAGTCTCTAGTCTGTCGATGGTTTTGGGAGGGTTGCTTGCCAGTCGGTTGGATAAACTATTTGATTTTCTGTGCTGGTTCATCCAAGTTTTCCTATTGAGGTATGAAGCTGAAGTGTTTAATAAAATTTTCCCTGAGTTCATGCCAAAAGAAGGTTTTTCTCTTGGCTTCCTCCATCTTATACCATTTGTTGGGCAAGTCAGCTAGGGTTGAAGGGAACAAGTGTGGCCAGGCTCGCTCATTCTTGAATCTAAGTCTTCTCCACTCTGTTTCACAAGTCTTGATATGTTCCTCTGGGTTTTGACCTTGGGTAAAGATAGGGACTTGGGCTTGCTAGGTTAAATTCTTGCCACCAAACCTCTCGACAAAGTAAGTCGAAGCAGTTGTCCAGGTCTGTAGTTTTCTCTGATGGGTATCCCACCATCTAGTTGCTTGACCTGTAAACGTTTCAACTAAGCTTTGAAGTCAGCCCTGTTCACCAATATTTTTAGATACTTGTTCAACATGCATGACTGGGGATTCCCTCTCCTTATACCTTGATAGTGGTGTAGTTTTTAAGTTGGTTGGTTGTAAGGTAGGGCGTTCCCTGATTTTCTTTTCAAAGATTTTGGGGATAATTGAAACTATGAAGCACTGTTGAGTGGGTTTTTTCTATTATTTTTGTATAGTCCCGGACCCTCTTGCTTGTGTTTCATAATTTTCAATCTCCCAGTCATATAATTCAACATCTGAGTTATAACCAATTGAGTACTGGTTTCCTAAGTGAAGTTCTCCATGGATATTTGGTTCTGTGTAGTCTATATTGTTATGGATCTGGTAGAGTTGTCTGACATCGACTTCCTCATCAATCATTTCAGTCCAAGGCTCTCCCTGGGATGGATGAATGGGTACAATGACTTTTTGACCATTTCATTTTAACTTGATTCGTTCCTTGTCCAAGGATATGGATGCTTTCATCTTCCGACCCCAAGGTCCTTTGGCGAGCACCGGGAAGGAACTAGATCCTTCCTTTGGGTCAATGATTTAGAAATCAACCTTTGTCGAAATGCCTTTGATGGTCATGTCGATATTTTTCCAAACCCCAATGGGTTCAATCAGGCCTTGGTCGGCGAGTTTTAGGTAAACGCCTGACTCTTAGAGTCGAGGTCTTCCCATCTATTCCCAAGTGTCTTGGGTCATGATATTTACCTGTGACCGGAAGTCGAGCACTACTTGTTGTACGTGGCACCCTTCGATTTCCGGGTCAATGAGTGGGTCGGCATCACTTTTGTCTTTTTGGTTCAAGCTGCAGATGTTTTTGGTTTGTTTTTTAGGGTTGGTGTCTTTTATTTCATGTAACAAATCTATAAACTGAGATACTGACTTATCTGTTTGAGTGAGTTGGATTAATCGGTGTATTGTGTTGGTTCGACTATTGTCAAGGTATTCTTGTCGTGCAATGTTTTGAAAAACATGTGTGGCTTCCTTATACATTTGTTTTTCATGTCGTGGGTTAGGATAGATGTTTGTTTCTTTAATATTACTGATTTGAGGGTTATTAGGTCCTGTTTTTGTGCCTTGTCGAGTGACAATATGTAGATTTTTAGTATTTATTACATCATGCTTTTGCACACAAGACAAGACATTAACATTTTTCTTGGTATTAATTTTCTCTACCATAGTAGGACAATCCTCAAGCGAGTCATCACATACTCCACAGTGTGTACAGAATTTGAGATCAGTCCTGTCCTTGTATGGACAGTCTGCATACCAGTGACCTTCTTTGTAGCATATGAAGCACTGGGTGGGTCGACGCGGGCGTATGTCGTAATTCCCAGGGAATCGACCTCTTCCTCCATAACCTTGGTGTCGATTATCATATCAGGGTCGTCATATCTTTGTCTGTTCTAATTATTTGATGGATTGGTTTGCTCGTTAGGTTGTGCCACTGCATTTGTTTGATACACCGCATGATAGTTATGTCGGTTCTTTAGGTTTAACTGACAGTTGGTGGTGTTGTGACTTTTGGTTTCGCAGATGGCGCACCAGGAAGCCTTGTCATTTTTCATATTAAACTGGTAGTCTGCTGTAGAGTGATCTCCATGTTCCTGGAAAATGTCACAAAAGGATTTGGTCTGTACAAAGCGGACATCTTGTTGGCTATATTCTTGTCGACAGTTATCTTTCGAGTGGTCGTTTGTTGAGCACTTAGTGCACTAGATCTCCTGATTCTTGAGGCTGAGCTCCTTCAGATACTTTTGTACATTCTCTAGCTGCTATTCCAGTCTGTGGTCCATGGGGTACATGGGTATATCTTCATCCATTTCAACCTGAAGAGCTTTTGTAAGCGCATCCTCATACATTTTGAACGTTTCTAGACTAATATGTCGACATAATTTTTGTAATAATCCTACAAGAAACCATTGAATTAGTAACTATTCATCAATAACATAATCCAATTGGCTCGGTAAATCTTTCCACCGCTTGTCGTAGTCACAGACAGATTCTCTTGGCTTTTGTAAAGTGGTTTTGAGCTTCTTTGCGGCAAGGTGCTTGGCGTCTGGTGTTTTAAAGAATGATAGGAATTGTGCCTTAATCTCAGCTTTTGTCACTCTAGGTTTTCGTTCTAAAAAGTTCATGTACCACGTCAATGCCCTTTTCCTTAAGGCTCCTCCAAACTGTGCCATTTGTCGATCTTCATCTGTAACCTGGTTGGCTTCCCGAGTCGACTCGCAGATGAACCAGTGTCATCTGGGGTCTTCATCTCCCTCATAGAGAGGAATGTGAGCCGATCTGTGACCCATGTCTGAATCACTTTCACTGCTCTCAGAAGTTGAGGGAGGTGGAGGTGGGGTTGGTGGTGAATATGGTGGGGTTATTGATGTAATCATGCCTACAGAATTCTGGTCAACGGAACTTGTGCTCATGTCGGTTATCATTTCATCAACTTGCAGTCAGTTGATGTCGACTTCTGTCATCAATGGTCCACTGCAACTGTTTGTTCACAGGTCTGAGTGTTCGGTTTCTTCTAAAACTGTATGTGGCAGTGGGGGCACTCCTTCATGTGTCGGTAAGAGCAAGTGGATACTTCGGAGGGAGGGTGCCTCCTGAAACGTCACCCAGTGCCCTTCCAGCGTTCGACGGATAATAAGGTGTCGACCAGTGTACGTTTCATCACCTAATCGATTCCATATAGTGAAGTCACTAGCTCGTAGTCGGAGGTTGTCTTCGACAATAGTCTGTATTCTTGTACGTGGATTTAATGGGGAAAGGGTTGCTCCTTCACTAGGAGCTCTTGATTAGATAGCTTCTAGCTACTCTATCCACACTTCTTCCACCTGAGGGGACACCTCTTGTCCTACGCCCTCTTCATGTCGGTCATGACCCGACTCTGGAAGATTCTCTTCACGGTCGTTCTCCCTAGGGTTTTGTCCTATGTACAGCCCCATGGCTCTTTCACGTCTTGCTTCCCTTCTCTACTGCCTTTCATCCCTTTCTATTTTCTGGGTGTCCGACATACTTTCGTACACTACTATTCTCTTAGGTTCCTCTTCGGTTGACTTCTCATCACTGGTAACTGATATTGTAGTTGAGTCGACTAGGATCCACTATGCTCTATCTTCGACACATGACCAGCTACCCCCCCATAGCCTACCCGACACTTTTAGAAAGCCTGGGTAGTGCGATTTATTTTCTTACAAAGTATTCCCACCCCCTTTCTACAATAAATTCCTCCCACTTCCTCTGCTTCTCCGCCCAGTTAGAGTTTATTAGCTGTTCGTGAAGTGATGGACGAGGTTCGACGATATGTGCTATTCCTTTCTTAATCAAGAACTTGAACAGCAAGGTCGGTAGGGAACACAAAAATTGTTCAGTGAAATCCGTGAAAAAATCTCTTTGATAGTTTCCAGAGAAGTTCTGTCTTCGACTGCTTGTTCCTCACAGAAGTCATCGGCGATTTTCTCAAACCATTCCGACAAATTTGTTCGGCCTCCTCAGTTTAGTTTTTCCAGCAACTGTTGTTCTTTAGTTGCGTCTGGCTTTCTCATCCAGAAGTTGCTTCAAGAGTTGGGGCACTGATTCGACAAACTTTTCATGTGTCTCTATGAAAAATCTTTCTTTTGCTTCAGTGACTGTTAATCTATTCCTTCGTGCCTAATTTTGCAAATAGTTAGCAATTTTGCATTCCCACCAGTCCTTAATCTCCTACTCTGGTATCATATGTGAGCATATATTTCAGTCGTGTACTACCGGCAATGGAACCAATGTTGTAATCTCACAGATCACATAAGGTTACCAATAAGACGTACTAAAACATACATAAATATAAAGCACAGACAAGAGACAAGAACAGATAGGATAAACAGATTATATTATTATAGTGAGTTCATAAAAGGCTAAGAACTAAACTGAGTTCTCGTTTGTCTCAACAGCCTAATGTATACAATTTACAAACAGTTACAAAATAACTACCTGTCAGTTCAGTGAACCTACATGACTTTTAGTTAGCCTACCTAATCTTCTAGTTTAGTGGGCCGACCAACTTAGTCGGCTAATCGACTAAGTCGGATGATCATCTAAGTCGGCCCATTGGATTAGTCGGTTGATCGACTAAGTTGGTCTTCATTCAAGTCGACCTATCGACTTGATCCTTCTATAGTTTCTAAGGCATGTGGCTTTGTGGATGATGGACCTATGTTGATCATAAAAATTAGATTTAGTCTACTCACACATATAAATAAAAAACTATATAATGAAAGCAACAATGATGCTGACCAAAACATTACCAACTCATCATAATGCATGTTAAAACAACTTTGCTTCTACCCAAACCAAAATGTGTTTTCTGTGTATGAAGATAAAAACCATGAAGCTTTCAAAACTAGTTCAGACATAGATTTACAAGCAAAACTTCCACTGGGGAAACCCTAGGTTTTACTAGGACCTCACATATATAATTATCAATACTAATGGTGAGAAAACCCTGAAAAACACTGGACTGCTAACCCCTAAACTTGGTCTTTTCCCACAACAGAAAATTCCTCCCCCGACATCCCATGAAAACCTAACTGCACTTGACTGACGATTGTGCACTTTCCCTAAAATGGTGAAGGATATGAGGGAGTAGTACAGACGATGAAATTGTAATGTCCCCGGTTTCGACCCCGTTTGCATGATGTATATAATGTAATTAATCGTGTTGAGGAGCTCAAGGCAAAAGCCCCACCATCGATTTGGTTGTGTATGTTTCGGCAATGGGGATATTTTCCGATGGTTTGTCGTGCTATCCGGCAAATTTTAATTCGGCATCATGTAAACCTGCACATCAATTAAACTAAAACCACAACCAGCTACAGCAGTGCAACGTTGAATGAAAAGGGCATGGTTCCAAAGGATAAGGGGTGGGGGATGTCAAACCTTGGTTATGGGGGAAAAACCCATGTTTTATTGCCTTGTTGTTTTGCCACCTTTGTTGTTTGTCAACCTCTTTAATGCTTCAACTGGTGGTTGGGGGAGTTATTGCTGAAGTGGTGGTGGTTGTGGCAAGCTGTCAGCCTTACCCATTTGCCCACTCCACCCATGTCTGTCCATTCTTCTCCCTCATGCACTCATCCCTGGTGAGTTTACACTCTCACCACGATTTTGGTCTGTTGGCTCTTCACGCACAGGTTTTGGGGGCGTTTTTGGTCTCACGCAGGTTTTCTTCCTCTCCCCCACGAGTTGCTGAGCACCCACGAACTGCAAATTCATGTCCTTCCTGTTAGTGGTGCATCCACGGGCAAAAACGGAGTCGTTTTTCCTCACGCAGGGCCTCCATTGTCTGTTCCTTTCACTGCTGGGTCGGATTGTTTACCCACGCGTAGGTATTCTTCTGTTTGGGGCGCACATAGTGAGCTGAGAGCCGTGCTCTTGCATCCACGACTGACTGTGAAGGGCCATTCATGTTTTTGGCTGTCTCACAAATTAATTGGATCGTTTTCCCTACTGTAAGTTGTGCTCACTGGTAGATTTCGGGGCTGTAGTCTTCCCCATGTTGTGAGTGTATTTGCTGTTACGTTTGGGGGCCATTGTAAATTTGAGTGAGAGTCATTTTGGCCACGATAGGGCCAATAATGACTCAGGAATTCGTTTTTCCCTGTTTAAGCTGTGACAGCTAAGGAATTCCCTGAGTGCAATGGTTAGTATTCGGACTGTGCTGGCTTGGCTTGTTTGTTGAAAGCCTGTGAAACCCAGCTATGTTGGTTTGTTGTTTATGCCCCCTTGGCTATGTATGAGCTTGCAATTGACCCTTATTCCGGAGGAATCATGCCCAGCTCGGGGGTGGCAGCGTTGCTGAGAGATTGATGAGCAAGCTAGCCTATGGTTGGGTGGAACGTTGCAGCGACGTAGCTGGTTGCGGGTGAATTCCTCATCAAGAGATAAGTGCTGCTGGTTATTCCATCTCTGCAAATTTTATATTGATGTTAAATGAATTATAATGAACATGCAGATTGCTGGAATGTGTGTGTTGCTTCCGCTGTATGTTTGAAGATAAATGCATCTGTGTATGCTTAAT
This sequence comes from Pseudotsuga menziesii, assembly GCA_001517045.1. NCBI lineage: Eukaryota > Viridiplantae > Streptophyta > Pinopsida > Pinales > Pinaceae > Pseudotsuga > Pseudotsuga menziesii. The sequence continues at coordinate 51,074 of LPNX010882163.1, forward strand.
TCCAGCATTTGTTTTCTGTTTTATGTTCATTGGGCATCTTGCCCGGTTGTATTTGATGTGCTCGTCGTGTCCTCTTCGCCGGTTGAGGGACGGGGACGTGACAGAAATGCTCATCTGCACCCTGCCCTCTTTTTTCGAACAACTATCAGAGGGAAAATCATGGCCGGCTGCAAAAAGAACTAGGGTTGGCAAGTGAGATAAACGATGTCCACCCTAAATGACCCAGGGTGAGCCACATAAAAGGAAATGGCCATCTCATTCTTGAAATAACCCCCCACAGTATAAGCAAAAATGACCTAACCCTATGAAGCCACCATAAAAATAAATGCTAAGTACAATATTGGAGAAGAATCCTACCTAGAAACTATTGAGGATGACCTAGACTAGTGCAATCTTCGTCAGCAAACAAACCGCTGAGACAAAGATAGCTCCACAGCTCCAACTTTGAAGAAATAAGGTGAATAATCATTGTAAAAGTAATTTTGGGTGGGAAAATTAAAGTGCAAGTGGGTATCGAAAAATAAATTTCTAGTAGATGCGAAGCATTGGTGGGCTTATGAAGAACGAGACCGAGAGATTGGGAGAAAAATGTAGAAGCACTTAAAACAAACATCGGTAGGCCAATCAACTGAGATCGCACCAGCATCGGAGATGGCTATGAAAAAGGATCGGATCAAATTCAAACTTCACATCTGCAATGTCGGCCCAGAAATCAACTAAGTTCTCAAATAACTCCGACAGAAACAGCCTACACGATGAAAGAAATGTTGGCGAGGCTTCCGCGAATATTGAAAAAAGATAGATAATGGGATACCCAGTGCATCAAAACAGATCTGGAAAAGGCACCTAGAGCCTTCGAAAAAATGTGCTAGATGAAAGAACATCCGATACATGAGGAAGAGACTTTGGAATGCTTTTGATAAGGAGCATTGGCTTGCTAGTCTACTGTGCACCCAATACATTGGAAATACTATCAACTATGCATCCAATATAAGAAAAAGAACTATTTTTTTTGCCAAACTTTCAATTCATGGGACAAATTTTGGTGAAAAAGATAGACTTTCTAAGCCTTCTAAAAACTAAAAGGATAAGGGGGGACCTAAAAATCAAATTTTTTTTGGGGGGGGGATAACAGTTGTAGCTGCAACAGGATCTAGAGCCAAGAATGGTGTGTTGAACAACCTCAATATAGCCTTCCATGTTATCATTTACCTTGAAATTGTGATACTAGTTCCATTAGAACATTTTTAGTACTAAGCATAGATATTCGGCCCCTTGACATGGGTATGGGAAAAAAATTGGTCCTTGGGACTTAAAGGAAGTTGTTAACCATTTAGGCCCAAAATTGATGCCTCCAACCACCACACACGATGTTGAAAGTGAATCCTTTGAATATTAATGGGGATATACATGCCATCATCATGTGTTGAACACCAGTTATTCCTCTCAAGGACATGGACATGGTCAAGGGAGGAAACTATGGCCTTAGGACCTAACTAAAGTTTCTAGGAATCCAAAGCTAGGAAGGATTCCTTAAAAAATTACACATGGAATGGGACCTCCGATACATGATTGAGGGAATATGATATTTCCTAACGACATAAACAAATATTTGAGGAACCCATGTTAATCAACAATTCCTTGAAGAAGCGTAGATGACCTACTCAAGGTATGCTTAGTCTCCAATAAAATATGTGTTAAATAAATGTAACTGTGAAAGATATTATATTTTGTATTATTATTATTATTATTACCCCTTCCAGAGATGTTCATTAGAGGAAATTTCAACTCAAAATGGGCCTTTCAACCCTAATTCAAATTCCATGTCATCATTGGTTTTCCAATGAAACTACTTTAAATTTGAAATACTGTATAGGTCTTACAAAAAAAATTAATATAAACTTGTGGATAGGTATCATAAAAAAACTACTTTTTTGTTCATATTTTCGACATATCTTCCTGTGTTTTTACTCAAATTTCGATCGAGAGAGCTCCTTGGATGCAATTAAATTCTGCATCCAACGAGTACCCACTCTGCATACTTTTGATGGAACCCACTACCCCAAAAACAATAAATACCTGAAAAAAATGTGATGATGACATGCATAGTGGGCACTCGTTGGATGTGGAATTTAATTATGCATCCAACGAGCTCTCCCGGTCTAAATTTGAGTAAAAAGATAGGGATATATGTCAAAAATATGAACAAAAAAGTAGTTTTTCTTTTCTTCCTCGAGAATTAATAAATATTATTTTATTATTTTGACTATTATTTTATTATTTTCCTTAGGAGGCCCATTTTGAGTTGAAATTTCCTCTAATGGTTACTCCAATTAGGGATGTCATTTATGTAATTGTTCAGGTAAAGTCCTGAGGTAAAACCTCAGTTGTAAGTCGGTTCAGTAGTACCCACAAAATTATTATTTAAATGTATTTTTGAGTCTTCCAAAACAAGTTGGCCCTGGAAGCAAGGCGAAGTTGTCCTAGTTGGGTTATTAGGCCTCTTAGTTGATCAGTATAAATAGGAGAGGATCCTCCCTCATTTGGACAACCAACAAAACTCAACAATTTTGGTAGAGAGAGATAGAGTAGTACAACATTATTCTTGGGGTCTTATAAGTCTTATTCTTTGAGTCTTACACTATACTTGGATGAATTCTATATCGAGGAATATTTGTCAGGTTTTCTTCCCCATGAGGGTTTCCGAGGATGAATCTTTGTGTTCTTTTGTGTGGTTGTGCTTGTCTTTCTTTCACTGATCCTTTTTTTATATGGTTCTGATGTTATGATTCTAATTTTTTGTAGATATTGTATAACCATTGAAATATTAATATGGTATTAGATCCACCTTGAAAAAATTCTTTTTTCAGCTAAAACACTGCTACAACTAAAGCCACTCGAGATTAGGGTTTCATGCTTGAAAAACCTAGAATGTAAAATCTAGTCATCTTGGAACTTTCACTATAACTCGATATTGGTGAAGGATCAATAGATGAAAATTTTCCAGGACGAGAATTAAATATTTGGTTGCCTTTTGTGAAAGTTGCAGGCTCATATTCTCTATAATAAAGGAGATATGATTCCTTTAAATCAGGGTTCCATCCTTCTCCACAATATAGTCATAAACAAGTGACCCAGGGAGAATTGCTATATCTTGGTATAGGAAGGACCAAATAAAATTTCGTAAGATGTTTCAGATAGAGCATAGTATTTAGTTTAGGTGGTCAGTCCTCCATACCTTGAAGGTTAAATATTGACATGTGTGAGTCCATACAAGTTTTATATGATGAATTGTCATTAAAGAAGTCACCTTGGGAAAATTTTCATAAGTCCCACTTGGAGAATCTAATTCTGATATAACCTATGTAGTTGAAAACAAGACATGTTAGGATATCTCAAGATTAATTTCCATACCGAAAGGAGCAGGAATTTCAGAGATACAACACAATCAATATCAAAAAATGGTGTAGAAGAAATTGCATAAAACTAGGGATTCCCCTTCCCAGAACTTCCCTCCACTGATCAGTTGAAAAAGGAGGACTACAAAACTCACCTTAGGAGGGCACATATGTTTATAGAAGAATTTTTTCATTCTGTGGATCTTTAAAATTTGACCTAAAATAGTTGTTGAAGCAAACTAAGGCATCATATATTTTGCAATTTGGTCCACTGTTTTTGGAAAATGACTATGTGGCTCAAATATCCTTGAAGAGGAGAATATCTCTATCCAATAAGATCTTAAAGATATCTAAGTTGAAAATTTAGGGTTTGTCTATCAAACCGTAGGTCCACCAGAAGCATTCTTCTAGAAAATATTTCAAGAAAGCATCAACTTGAAAAAATACCATTGGTAAGTTCTATCCTCTCCATTTACATTTGAGGTTCTCATATTTATCATGATGAAAAACAATACCAAGCTTGAGAACAAGCTTGAGGGAACTGATAACCTCTAATCATGGAAGTATAGAGTGCTTCTCATACCTATAGAAGAATGACTTAGTGAACTATGACAAAGAAGAAGCTATGAATCTAGAGGGATTGAAACAAAGAACAAGAAAGACTTAATCAAAGTCAAGAGGATTATTTTTGTCTCCTTTGGATCTCACATGTATCATCCTTATAGACTCTAAAGGAGATACAATTACCAACTTGTATGAAGGAAAGAATATAAAAAAAATATGACATTAAGGAACCATTTTAAGAATGTGAAGATACAGAACTCAAACACCATGTAGTCTCACTTCAAAAGAGTTTTTCGAATAAGGGAACAACTTAAAGTAGTCAAAGAGAATGTGTAGGAAGGATATATTGTTATGACCACCCTAAATAGAACCCAAAGATCATGGGATTCATTTATTCAAGGAATATGTGCGATAAGTAATATTATACCTTTCAGCAGACTATGGGAAGAATGCACAAAAAAAAATATTGACTCATAACAAGAGAATATGGGACCAACTGAAGTTCAATCTCTCATAGTTCAGTCCAAGAAGAAATTGGAGAAAGAAGGACGACCATCATCAAAAAAAAATTGACTCATAACAAGAGAATATGGGACCGACTGAAGTTCAATGTCTCATAGTTCAATCCAAGAAGAAATTGGAGAAAGAAGGAGGAGCATCATAAAAACTAAAGAAAAAAGGAATTCAGAAGATATCCTTCCAAGAATTCTATACTACACTTGTGATGAGAAGGGACACTCCTCCAGATATTGTCCCTGAAATAGAGGATCCTTTAACAAGAAGTCAAACAAGAAAATAAATCATGCTCACACCATTGAAGATGATGAACAATAGAATAAAATATTCATGGAAGAAAAGGAATATTGCTCAACTTATGAGGAATATGAATTCTACTGGTGAAGACAACGATCATACTCTTAGCCATCTCAGTATTTGGATAAGAAGGAATGCAGTTAGTGACACTCAAAAACAGTACACAAATTTCCATAATCAGAAGAGGAAGTAGAAGGCTCAAGTTATTCTTGCAAGGACATAAGTATCAAGAAGTATTCCACCCACCAAACAATCAAAGAAACATTCCCAGAACTAGGTGATGAAGTAGAAGAATCTAGTTATTATTGCAAGGGCATAAGGATCATGAAGGAGTCCACCGATGAAACAAAAAAAGAAAGGTTCATAGAGTCATATGATGAAGTAAAGGCTCCAGTTTTTCTTGCAAGGACATAAGGATGAAGAAGGATTCCACCCACCAAACAACCAAAGACATGTTCCCAGAATCAGATGATGAAGTATTAGGATCTAGTTATCCATGAAAGGACATAAGGATCAAGAAGGATTGTACCAACCAAACAAATATAGGTATTTGAATTGACATTTCCTATATATCTAATTGCTTAAATGACATTGTTTATTTGTGAACATATCTATGTTCAAGGAAATGTATTACGCATGATCAAATGTTTTCATTAATGGAAAATTTACAACTAATATGCATATGGGTAAGTGGATTATGGTTCTATACAGCATTGCATTGCTACTTATCTAGAATGAAACCTATTTGCTGACATATCGGTATTAGTGCACAATCTCAATAATGTTATGGTACAGATGGAAGGAATCTATAAAGATTTTATGTTTATATAGGATATGGATAAATGTTGTATTGACTAAAATAGTTTCACGATTATATATTTATTCATAAGAATTTTTTACTATGAATATGTCTTGAATATTACGAAATGTTTCTAACCATGCAAATTATTTATTTGACTTGTAGGAAAGATCGTGAAAATCACCTACAAGAAAAGAAGGATGAGACTTGTTCCAAAGAACAAGTGATGACAGTTTAGTTAGAAGATTATGATCCAGATTTATGTGTGAACGAAATGAAAGAACAGATATAGAATCATAAAAATTGACATATTGCAAATATAATAGAGATACTGAGAAAACACATATTCTATTAAATGGAGGAAATAAAATAGAATGTAATACAACTGCTAGAATGGTGGTAGCTATCTCTTAGAATAGATGTGGGTGCTACGCTCATCTGTGCCAAGATGAATACAAAATGTGGCCAAAGGGGACTATTTATAATAAGAATGAGGGTGGGAACCCCAAAATTCCAAAACATAACCCTAAAAGATGAGTCATCATAAAGTTTGCGTCCCCAAGATGGTTAGTTGAACAGTCAAATTCTCGGGGTCATAACGTTTGAATATTATCTATGATTTGTGCACTTGATATCTCATTGGAAAGGTCTATCTGAGCTTTAAAATTTTGAATGGGGACAAAATTATGCTAATGGCTACAATTTGGCCCCCGAATCACCAAAAAATGTTGTTTAGGGCCTTAAAACGACCCAAAATTTTGGGACTTGAAAAACCATAGAAAAATAACTAGGAAAGTGCTACAATGGACAGTTGTTTTGAGCCAGTGGAATAGGTGGGTGGCCACCGATATCCATATGGATAAACACTCCCTCCTTAGGAATAAATGATCTCCATTGCATCAAATCCTGTATCGTATCTTGAACTGTGTGTCGAGATGATCCCCTAGTGCGGCATTTGTTGAAGTGAAGAGGCTTCGTTTCTTTGACATCCGGAGAGGGTTGTAATTGTTGTATGGATGATATGTTTCTGTATGAGCACTTTGAATGTGTGGCATTGAAATATAGAGGAACTCAAATGGATGAGGTAATATTGACTTCATTTTCTTTCTACTTCTGTTGTGCAAAGACACCCTGTGCAAAGGGTGTAGAGGTATCTGTGATTTGACGTTCACCTTTAGAGGAAATTGTGAGGAGGGATAATTTCCTGTTGTGGGAGATTATCTTCCTACCCTGCGTGATGGTGGTAGGTGCAACTATATCTGGTATCCAATATTATTTTCCTCCCAAAGTGACAATGACACTGTGAGGGTGTGACTCATATACAACATGACTCTTCCACATATATGGTTGTCCTAATAGAACATCACAAACTTTGAGTGGGGACACATCGCGCAGTACCTCATCTTTCAAAGGCTTGATTCCATATGGTAGGAGGAATTATTGAGTAATGTGGATACCTCTTCCTTGTATTAGTCAACCTATGTTGTAGGGTTTTGGGTGTGGTGTTTTCGAAAGATCCAATCTCTTGATGACCTCTGCTGATATCGGGTTCTTTTTTATGACATTGTAAAAAAAAATGTAGTGGGATTCCATTCACCCACATCAGCGAGTGGAAGAGGCAGCATTCTACCTATGAATCTTCAGGCTCCTCTGGTTGAATCTGTGTTGTAGCAACAATGAAAGTGGTGTTTGCATCAATGATCTACTTCCCACGGTCTGTGGCTATGACATTGGGTTGTGGATGATAATCGGGATCTGATTCGAAATATTTTCTCTCGGTCACCAATGAATTCTTTGAGTGACATTCATTAGTGTTTTGCCAAGATATTTTATGAATTTCACAACACTTCCTAGTGTCCTTATTTGTCTTTCCATTCCCCTTATTTGCTTGTGGTAGGGACTAGTTGTCTTTTCCTTTTCCCGTCTTTTGCGGGATAGGATTTCCCTTTCCTTGCTTCTGCAATGGATTCATAGGTCCAAAGTCTCACTTGTTATTTTGCCGAAATATCTCCTCGATTTTGACAACATAGAGATAGGGAGATCCAAGTGAAGAGATGTTGAGGAAGTCCATCTCAGTTCGGATGTACCGATGTAGACCACTGCGATATTTTAGTATTACGTGCCACTCAGAGTCCTTGATATCCAACTTTGTGTGAAAGTTATGAAAGTTTTTGGTGTACTTTGACACCTCGGGCCCTCTCTTGACGTAGACTGGTCCCTTTGGTGTATGAGTCATCATAGTTTACCATAGGGTAATATTGTTCCTTAATGACATCGATGAAAGAGGCCAAAGTGGGATTTGTATCAAGCATTGAAGACTCATCTGATGATATTTACTCAAAATAAGTACCCTACCAATTTTGGAAATGGGGGACTTCCTTAAGGAGAACAAAGGTGATATTTTCCCCATTGAAAAAATTATGGATAGAGAAATACCCTTCTAGAACATTCAACTAAAAATTTAAGGCATCAAAATTGATTTTTTCTTCAAATAAAGGAATATCAAAGTTAACATGTACCTTGAATGCGGTTTTATCTCCAAAAATATTTCTCTTTCAAGGTGCATTCACCATTCCCATCATTCATAGAAGGATTTAGGAGAAACTATCCATCATCTCGTTCCTTTGTCGCTCGCAAGATTCATCGAGCAACGACTAGATAAGATCTCATGCTCCATCGTCTATCTTTTATTCCACCATAGGAGGTTGTTTGGGGTGGCCAGAGTGATCTTCCCCAAGTGAAACTAGTTCGAGACCAAAATCTTTATAACCTGAACTCATCGGGGACATGCACCGAGAAACAATAAAAGAGAAGATTGCTCTGGTACAACTAATCTCAATTTATGTGTGAATAAAATGAAAGAACATATATAGAATCATAAAAACCGACATATTTCCAATAGAGAGATATAGTAAACACATATTCTATTAAATGGCAGAAATATAACAGACTGTAATACAACTGGTAGAATGGTGCTAGATATCTCTGAGAAGAGATGTGGATTCTATGCTCATCCGTGCCAAGATGAATAAAAATTAAGGCCGAAGGGGCCTATTTATAATAAGAATGATGGTGAGAACCCCAAAATTCCAAAACATAACCCTAGAAGATGAACCGTAATAAATTTTGTGGCCCCAAGGTGGTTAGTTGAACAGTCAACTTCCTAGGGTCATAACTTTTGTATACGATCTCTGATTTGGACGCTCAATAACCCATTAGAAAGGTCTATCCGAGATTTAAAACTTTTGACTGGTGCCAAAAACATGTCAATGAAAACCATTTGGCTGCTTGAACTGCCAAAAAATGTCATTTAGGGCCTCAAAATGGCCCTCAAAGTTTGGGACTCGAAAAACCATAGAAAAATAACTAGGAAACTTCCACAATGGAAAATTGTTTTAAGCTAGTGGAATAGGTGGGTGGCCACCGATATCCATCTAGATCAGATTCACTCCAATAAACATACATATTGAATATGAACGTGAAGCTCTCAAGGTTAGAGACACTATGACAAAAGAAAGAGCTTCGCAAGAATATAAGAATCCTGATATGACCTAAAGAGAGTAGTAGAACCACCTTGAGAAGTGAAGACCATCTTAGGAATGCAAGATATTCAAGATGAAAACACGTATGATGGGAGTTCCAATGAAATATATGGTTCCAAGAACTGAAGGGAAGTTCTTAGTGTTTTCGATGTGGATATACAAGATCAAGTATGGAGCAAATGGAAACATCAAGGGATACAAAGCAAGGTTCATGGTTTCTCTAAGAAAGAGGGGGTAGACTATGGCATGACATACTCCATTGACTAGAAACACTTCTCCAGTAAAGTAGAAGTGTATATCGAGCATAGACATGTGCAAAAAAGGATTTGTACAAACCCAGAAGGAACCCATGTATAAACACATCTAGTTACACAAGGAGCTTGAAGATCACCTAGAGTGATGAAGATATTAATCTTTTCTACAAAGTTGAAGATGGAATCCTATAGAGTATGACAAAGCCCACATATGGGTGCAAGAGGAACATTTCAACAAATTTAAAGATAGAGGATCTTGGTATCCAGTGACCTAAGATGGATACATCGAAGATTAGTAGTAGAGGATCCTAGTTGTCCCTCTCGTACATAAGGTTTCAATACATAGAGTACAAAATGAAGAGGCGGGATGATTCTCTGCTTCAGAGGGAGTGGTTGCAGAACATCTTCCAGTTTGACATGGTACGGAAAAATGGAAAACTTCCTGATGGACTTAGGATTTACCAAGAGTAAACTGGGTTGCAACCTTTACTTTAAGGTTGAATGTAGAAGGCTGAGATATTTCGATGACCTGGTATGATGAACTCATTGTAGATATAAATAAGAAGTGTTGAAGACAGAAAGATCACTTCAATATGATTGGAATCGGGAGTGATATCATGGATTATTAGAAACAGGTTGAGTACATTGCAACATGTTCAGCCTATAGTGAATCAGTATGGCTTCACAAACTATTGGAAGGATTACCGAGATAAATGAAATTGATATTATTATGACAACCAGAGTTGCAGAGAACCCAATGTTTCATAAAGTCCACGATACGGTGCAGAGAGGAGCCATGAAGCTCTAGTATGTTCCTATAGAGGAAAAATTTGTGGATGTATAAGAAAATAATAATGATCCCTAGTGATTTTTTCACTGTATAAAAATATTGGTCATATCTTCATGGGTAGATCCCAATATGGTTGGTGACATCAGAGAGGGTGGATCCCAGTATGATTGGTTGTATATAAAAGGGTAGATCCCAACATGGTTGGTGGTATCCTCACAAATAATATCCCAAGAAGGTTGGTTGTATTTTCAAACAGGAATATCCCAACGAGATGTGGTCCTGCATTAATTTATAGACGTTTTGGTATTACATTCATTTATAAACATTGTGGTCCTACATTAATTAGTGGATGTTGTAATATATCATTAATTTATAGACGTTGTGGTCCTGCCTTAATTTGTAGACATTGCGGCTTGGAATCCATTTGTAGACATTATGGTCCTGCATTAATTTACAGAAATTGTGGTTTTCCATTCATTTGTAGACGTTGTGGTCCTACATTAGTTTGCAGATGTCTTGGTATGACATTCATTTGCATATGTTGTGGTCTAGCATTAATTTATGAATGTTGTGGTCTAGAATTCATTTTCAAATGTTGTGGTCCTACATTCATTTGCAGACATTATGGTCTTGAATTAATTTGCAGAAATTGTGGTCCTGTATTCATTTGGGAACAATCCAACATATTTTGATTCTATGCGTGATTTTCCATTAAGTTGTGTTGGTTTGTTTATTGCAGGTGTTGTTTAAATAAGGATAAATGCAATGATATGCGGTGTGACATGATGATGCGGCGAGATGTGATACTCATGATGATATGAAGAAATGATTGGACAAGATGTGATACTCGTGATGACATGATAAGATGTGATTCTTGTAATGATGCAACAAGATGTGATGCTTGTGATCATGCGATGAATTGTGATGATCTTGATGATACAACAAGATGTGATGCTCATTATGATGCGACGAGATGTGATTCTTGTGATGATGTGGCGATATGTGATGCTCATGATGATATGATCAAATGTGATGCTCATGATGATGCGATGAGATTTGGTTCTCATGATGATGCAACAAGATGTGATGCTCATGAAGATGCGACGAGATATGATGCTCGTGATGATGTGACGATATGTGTTGTGATGCTTGTTATTATGTGTCAAGATACAATGATCCTATGATTGTGATGATCGAGATGTGATGTTCCATGCTGCATATATTCCACAGATAATGATAATGATGATATAGTTGTGAAAACTCCCTATGACATCTAGAATTACCAATCAGTTGTACATATGTATTGTTGTGTTATAGAATACCCTCCTTATAGAATACCCTCCTTCTTAAGAGGGATCTTTAAAGAAATGTAACTGTGAAAGATATTCTATTTTGTATTATTATTACCACCCATTTCGGAGATGTTGTTCCTCTGATTAGAGATCTCATTGATGTAATTGGTCATGTAAATTCTTGAGTTAAAACCTCCATTGTAAATCGGGTCAGTAGTACCCACAAAACTATTATTAAAATGTATTTTTGAGTCTTCCAAGGAAATTCATCCCTGGAAGAAACAAGAATTCATCCAAATTGGGTTATTAGGCCTTTTAGGTGATTAGTATAACTAGGAGAGGTGCTTCCCTCATTTGGACAAGAAACATAACTCAACAGTTGCACTAGAGAGAGACATAGAAGTCCATTTGGAAGAGAGGAGGAAGTCCAACATTATTCTTGGGGTCTTATAAGTATTATTCTTTGGGTATTACATAGTAGTTGGTTGAATTCTATATCAAGGATGTTTTGTTGGGTGTTATTCCCCATGAGGTTTCCCAAAATAAATCTTTGTGTTCTTTTGTGCAGTGGTGCTTGCCTTTATTTTAGTGATCCTTTTTTATATGGTTATGATGATATGATTCTAAAAGTTTTTAGATATTGTATAAACATTGAAATATTAACAATATGCACATGCCTTTAAGAGTTTTTGAGAATTACATATGTGTATTAAGGCCTCAACACGGTCATGGGATGAAATCCAAGACTCAATCCCTAAAGAATATTTTTTGCATTTACGGTTTGGCATGTCCCTAACTCACTATCCCTCTATGCCTTAATCATTATCCCTCCTTTCCTTTATGTCTCCATATCTCTCCATCTCTATGTGTGTGTGGGTGTATTTCCTCCCCCTCTCTCACACAACCTTCTTCTATCTATCTATATCGATGTTTGTGTGTGTGTGTGTCCCTACCTCACTCTCCCTCTCTCATAAACTCTCTCCACCTTATTTATAAATCCCTCACTATCCCTCCCTACACCACTCTCTCTCTATCGCTCCCCCCTCCTGTCTCTCTCATTGTTGGTCACTCCTTCCCCTCATTATCCCACACAATACCTATGTGTGTGTGTGTGTGCATGTGTGTGTGTGTCTTTTCCCCCTCTCTCTCACAAAATACCCCATATCCCTCTCTATCTTTATGTGTGTGCATGTCCCTCCCTCACTCCCTGTTGTATAGGACAATACACCATTTTAACCTAGGGTCTGGGGTTACCAACTTACTAATAGACTTGTAGACAATTAGCTTTTACAGAAAATGAAATAGAAATAGGAAGAGAGTTTGGCTTACCCAGTTTATGATGGTTGATACAAGCTTGATATTCTCCCACTTAAATCTTCTCTAAAGCTTCTAGGGCTGCTTCTCTTCACCTGCAAAGAGCCAATTATTCAAGCAATATCTCATACATATACATATCAAAGGTTAGATTAAATGAATATTAATAACATAATTGACATCATTCATAAACCAATATACATGAGAAAAGCACAATACAAAGATTGGAAGAAGAATTCTCTTTATTAACAAATAGTGAATAGGTGAGAATACAACCCATCTTCTGACACAAGGACTCCGCTACAACCGAGGACACTGAGTTTTGCTACTCCAAGACTCTAAAGGTATACCACCAACATAACTTTCTCTTCTAGAATTGATTGATTAGAAAAATCCCAAGGCCTCTATTTATACATTGGGAAATAGAGTGGTTTTGAAGGTTAGGATGGTCGAGACAGTTGGGATAGTTATCAATTAAGCCCCAACTAATCTCATCTAATCATGATTTATATTTTTTAATGTCGAATTAAGGTACACACGAGTATTTATATAAGAAAGGCATGTATGACACACTTGTTTCTCAAAGGGAACTCGTGTTTTCAATGTACATGCAGGTTGCAATGTACATAGTCATGTGTGAGACACGAGTTGCAATGCAGATAGGAGTGTGTGCTGCCCTAAATTCAGAATAAAAATATATTAAACTAGTATGGATATCATGCATCAATGGTCATGCACATCTATAGTGTTTTGGACACTTCAATCCTAATTGTCCTTTTGTGTATCGACATAATGGATGTCAACACTCAAATAGAGAAGTGCCATTCTGGTTGATAACAGATGCCTCCTAATGTGTGAGGTCAAAAGGAAGCAATGGAAAAAATAAATTACAATATTTATCTTCAAGAAATCAAATGTCTAAGGAAGCAGAGGAAGTACCTAAAACAAATACATATCAATGTTATATACAAAATTATATCTGAGGATTCCATTTTCAATATACTGGAACACTAGCTCCTTTACAATATTTGATTACATCATATGATATAAGTACAAGACCACATATATTACAAAGGTGGATCAAATTCACAATATACAATGACGAGTCTTCAAAATATGGAAGCTGTGTAACCGATCATAACATAGTCTTGTGTGACTTAGGTTATAAATGTGAACCTAAGGAATTCATCAAAATCCAAGCAAACTAGTACAATCCTTACTATGTGAATAGATGTGTTGAAGTCAAAAATGGAAAGGACTCAACAGATTGTCAATCGATAGGTGAAATTGACAACTGAAGCAAAGGAATTTGCCAAGAATAGTAGTGAATCCTAAGGTACCATCATCAAAAATCTCGGTCTTTGTCTTTAGGAAGTGCTGATGAGAAACCCTACTATGATGAGGAAGGCAATAGAGCCTCCAATGGATCACAAAAGTGACTAGGAACTGGATGTAAGAATGTAGACACAAGTAATAATCAGATAGGATAATGATGGAATCGAGATAATAGTCAAATGCAGGGATAGATCCTTGAACAGTGAGCATGACACAGAGATGACCCAAGGCAGGTTTGAACTTTGCAGATAGGAAAAATAAACATATCTCTCATGTAGGAGACATGATTGGATTCCCCATGTATAAAGGAAAAGTGGAGGCGTAAGAAACTTGAAGTAATAGCTTAGCTGAATGTAATGTCCCCAACCCTTGGATCGGGCAAGAGGATGCTACCTTTCATTTGGCGTTTGGGAATCTAGCCCCATGAACATATACATACATAAAATGATTAAGGAAATGCTTTGAAGTAGAACATGCATACATGATTATTTATCATACATTGGAAGAAAAAATACATTCATACAAGAATTCAACATGTCCATCATAATTCATTAACAGTAAATAAGATTGCAAGACATATTAGTCAAGAGTACTTATCTTATAAGAATTATCCTGTAACCAGCTACGTCGCTGCAACATTTCACCCAACCATAGGCCAGTGTGCTTCTTAATCTCTCAACAATGCTACCACCCCCGAGCTAGGAATGATTCCACAAGGAATAAGGAACTAGCAGGTTTACACATAGCCAAGGATAACAAACATGATAATCCAACATAGTTGCATTTATCAGGCTATCCAGGAGCTAGGAAGGCTAAATTATAAGCTGGTGATCTCATCACAGAGCTAGGGACACCTACACTAGAGCTAGCATGACTTCTAAGACACCCACACACACCCAACACAAGGAATCGGTCCCTTCTCTGCTACACAGTCCCTCAGGCCCTGAATTCCGTTCCAGTGCGATTTAGGGGTTGTGGAGAAGAAATACAACCCTCTATCTCTATCTGTGTGATTCCCAAACACACCAGGTTTATCAAGCAGACCAAGCCCTTATCCCTACTCCAACACAATCCGAATACCAACCTACAGGCCACAATGGGGAAGAAAATACAGACTCCCAACCTGTGCGTGAGGGAAATTTGCACCAGACCTTGGAATTCTGATTGAAAACACACCTAATACCACTCTATCTAAAATATGAATGATAGCCGAAATGGCTCCCCTCCTGGCTACGTGAGACCCTACAGAAATAATCCTCTATGTGTGTAACAGGACATCCCTCCCTGCGTGAGGATGAGTGACAGTTCCAATATCGTGAGTGGGAAGTGTGGAAGTCACTCAGTCCATCGTGGAGAGAGTGGAATGATCATGGGGATTGTTGCTTCCTCTACCCAATGTGAGGTTCGATTTGCTTGTGGAGTGAGCATGTGGGAAAGGACTTACAATCCTTCCACACTCCACTCCCTAGGAATAACTGCCTCAACTACTCAGCAGAGCATTAAGGTGGTAGTTGGATAGGGCAAGGGAAGATGACCAAATCAAAGAGAGTGGTGACACATGGCTTAAGGTTTGACATTCCCCCTCCTTATCCTTATGAAAATCATGCCCTTTTCATTATGGTTGTAGGGAGAATAGCTGGTTGGGTTCATTTAATTAAAGATGTATATTTACATGATGAAAAAACTTAATATGTGTCGTGTACCATGGTATGCCATCGGCAATGATTTCATTTGCCGAAACATAACACAACACAATCGATGGTGGGGCTTTAGCCTTTAGCTCCACACCATGATTCATTACAATATATACATCATTTACATTCAATGAAAATAGGGTCAAAACCAGGGTGTTACATTCCCCTCCCCCTTCAATAGCACTGTCCTCAGTGCTTTAAAAAATTTGAACAAAATGCTACACTGGTATCACCTCAGTGTTCCGCAATATTGAAAAAAAATGGAAATGCCAATCACATGGCATCCTCCAACTCCCAAATAGCCTCTTTAGGCCTGTAGTGCTCCCATTGCACCTTTACCTATCCTATGGCTCGGTTTCGGAGCATCATGACCTTCCTATCGAGGATGCGCATTGGCTCGATTTGGAACTCTCCCTCGGGTTCTAGCTATATCACATCCCAATTTATCACATGGTTAGGGTCATGTACATATTTCTTAAGCAAAGAAACATGAAGAACATTTTGAGCTCTAGTACTAGCAGGCAATGCAAGTCTATATGCAACATGCCCTATTCTTTCAAGCACTTCGAACGACCCACAATATCTAGGTGACAGCTTGGCACAACATCCAAGCTTCAAGGAACATTTATTTTCCTTCACCCTAAGGTAAGCATGATCCCCAACACTCAACTCTCTATTCATCCTATGCTTATCTACATAGCTTTTCTATATGTCCCGTGCTGCTTTCAAATTTGGCCTAGTCTTTGCAACCTCTTGCTCCATTTCCTTGAGCAATTCTGGTCCAATCACAACTTTGTTCACTGGGTTGTCCCAAGTCACTGGTCTGCACCTTCTTCCATACAAAGCTTCATACCGACTCATCCACAAGGATGCCTGATGTCCATTGTTGTAAGAAAACTCTACCAAGTGCAAGTAATCTTCCCACTTGGTTGGTTTGTCCATCATATACATGCGAATCATATCTTCAAGCACCTGATTAACTTTTTCTCTCTGCCCATCTGTCTGAGGATGGTATGCAGTGCTGAATTTTAACTTTGTACCCAAATCTACAAACAACCCTTTCCAAAAATTGGAAGTGAACTTGAAATATCTATTAGAAACTATTGCCTTCGGCAATCCATGCAATTTGAAAATATCCTTCATGAACATCTTTGCAATATCATCAGTCTTATGCGTAGACTTCACTGGTATAAAATGTGTTTCCTTTTTCAACTTGTCTACTACAACCATGATGGAATCATGTTGTCTCTAAGTCATCGGCAATCATGTAATAAAATCCATGGAAATAACTTCGCATTTCCATTTCAGAATTGGCAGAGGGTGCAACAAACCTGCTGGGTGTTGTTGCTCAACCTTTATCTGTTGACATTTCATGCACCTTGAAATGTATTCAGCCATGTCCTTTTTCATACCTGGCCAAAAGTACTGCTTTCTAGTTGTAGCAATTGTCTTCTGATATCCTGGGTGACCAGAATATGGAGCTTGATGGATTTCATCCATAACAACCCTCCTCAAATCTGCTACATACGGAATATAAATTCTTCCTTTCTAAGTAAGAAGTCCATCTTCTTCCAATTTATATCCCTCATACTTCTTCTCAAGACTTTGTTGTTGCAATTTGTCTTTTACCTGCTCATATAATTCATCTACGGCAACATGATTAACAATCTGCTACATCAAATGTGATTGGAAAATACTAAGAGATGCCACATGGATTTCCTGTACCTTCCTGCTGAGTGCATTAGCTACCTTATTCTCCTTTCCTTTTATGTTCTTGATTTCGAAATCAAACTCACATAAAAATTCCATCCATCTCGCTTTCCTAGCATTCAAAGTAGGCTGACCAAACAAATACTTCAGACCACAATGGTATGTTCTGAGCTCAAATATTCTACCCATAAAGTAATATATCCACATCTTGAGAGCGTGCACTATGGCTGCAAACTCTAGATCATGAGTGGTATAGTTCTTCTCATGCTCCTTCAACTTTCTTGATTCATAACATACCACATGGTTGTCCTGCATAAGGACTCCTCCAAGCCCTTTTCCACATGCATCAGTACATACCACAAAATATTTTTCTGGATCTGCAACTTTCAATACCGGTGCTCTGGTGAGAATATTCTTCAACCGTTGGAAGCTTTCTTCACACCTCGAAGTCCATTTGAATTTTACTCCCTTTTTTGCAAAGAAGTAATGGCATGTACAACCTTGGAAAATCCCTCAATGAATCTCTTGTAGTATCCTGCAAGTCCCATAAAAGATCTTTCATCCATCACATTTCTCAGAGTAGGCCAATTCATAATGGCTTCAATCTTTTTAGGGTCTACTGATATACCCTCTTCTGAGATAATTTGACCCAAGTACTATATTCTATCTTTGTAGAAGGCACACTTGCTCAGATTTCCATACAACTGATGTTCCTTGAGCACTTGCAATGTCAACCTCAAATTCTCTTCATGCTCTTTTACATTCTTAGAATAAACAAGAATGTCATCAAGGAAAACAAGAACAAACTTGTCCAAATACTTACTGAAGACACTATTCATAAGGCAAATAAATGTGGCGGGTGAATCCGTGAGACCAAATGGTACCACTACAAACTCATAATGTCCATACCTTGTCCTAAAAGCCGTCTTGTGAACATCTTCATCTTTGATTCTCACTTGATGGTAACCAGACCTCAAGTCAATCTTGGAAAATACCTTTTCTCCTCTCATTTTTTGAAAGAGTTCATCAATCCTAGGAAAAGGATATTTATTCTTCACAATAACCTTGTTCAACTGTCTGTAATCAATATATAACTTGAGTGTACCATCTTTCTTCTTTACAAACAAAATCAGTGCTCCCCAACGAGACACACTCAGTCAGACATACTTCTTTTCCAACAACTCTTGCATTTGCATCTTCAAATCTAGCATCTCTGGTGTACTCATCCTGTAGGGTGTCTTGGACACTAGTGCTGCTCCTAAAACAAGTTCAATGGTGAAATCAATGTCCCTCAGTGGAGGAAGCCCTGGAATCTCATCAGGAAACAAATCCTTGAATTCCTGTAACACCTGATAGTCTTCCAGCCTAGGAGTCTCATCTCCTATTGATTCCAAAATATGACCTGCATACAGTTGGCAACCTTTCCTACAAAACCTCTTCAACTGCATTACTTAAACCTATCTTACTGAAATTACCTTCGGAATACCTTTCACAACGACTGGGTTTCCTTCTTCATCCATGCATTCAAAGGTCTTGTTATAATAGTCAAGATTCACTCTGTGATCTTCTAACCAATCCATTCCAATGAGAACATCATAGGAATTAAGTGGTAGAACATTGAGATCTACACAAGTGATCAATACATTCATAACCAATGGACATTTCTCTATCAATTCACTAACATTTCTCTTAGTTCTAGTGGCTAACTGAACTAACCAGGATTTCCTATGATTTACCTTCTTAAAAGAACAAATATCCACTACTCCAGCAGTAATGTAACTGTGAGTAGAACCAGGTTCAATCAAAATAGAAACAGATTGTTCAACAATATTACCTAGAACTTCAACCACAGCTGACTGG
This sequence comes from Pseudotsuga menziesii, assembly GCA_001517045.1. NCBI lineage: Eukaryota > Viridiplantae > Streptophyta > Pinopsida > Pinales > Pinaceae > Pseudotsuga > Pseudotsuga menziesii. The sequence continues at coordinate 70,439 of LPNX010882163.1, forward strand.
TGATCTTCCTGGTGGTCCTCCAATGCTGCATAAATTCTATGGACCACCCTTTCTACTTGACCCAGTGTTTCTACTTCCCGCATGTTGTAATCTGTCCTTGCACTCTCATTCTCGAGTGGGAAAGTCCTGCGCATGTGGGTTCCTCCACATCTCCAACACTAAAGCGGTCCTCTAGTATATGGTGGATCTCTAGGCTTTCCACCTGTTACTCCACCTAGATTACTCGCATCTTGGGATGGCCTAAGACATATAGTTGTTGGCCATTGGGATATGCCCCTAGTGCCCTTCACTATAATTGTTTCTATATCACCTAGCTAAGCGAACCAGAGTTGTCGTGGTAGTGGATGGCGATATCACTACCAAATACTGCTTCGGTTGAGTCCTAAATCTAGACGGTTTGAAATCTTTCTTCCTTTGGTCAAAATTTTCATTCTTCTTGTCCTTCCATGCTTTATGGTAATTAGGTTTACCTTTGCTTTGCTCATAGAAATACTTACCCTTCCTTATTGCTTCTTCAAGAGTTCTTGGTTCATAAAACTCAATTCTATCTTTGTAGGATTGAGGCAATCCACTTAGAAACCACTGAACCTTCACCTTTTCATCTGTAATGTATCGGACATACCTCAACAATTCCAAGAATTTATTTACATATTCCTCCATGGACTGTTGTCCCAATCTCATCTCATGGAAATCCTTGATCTTGTCATCATAATACCTGACAGAGAGATATTTCTGCCTGAAATACTTCTTGAACTGTTTCCACTTCAGCTTCCTTTCACTGATCCTCTTTACTTGTCAGAAGTTTTCCCACCAAATGGATGCTCTTCCATTTTGATTTGTTAGTTTTTCAACATTCAAGATAGCATTATGTTAAGATATTTACTAAGAGAACAACAAGTATAGCAATCAAACACAAGATACAATGAACACAGTGTTTTTCATCGAGGAAACCATAAATGGAGAAAACCCCGCAACTTCCTCAGAGATAGAATTAGCACAAAATGTAAAACCCCAAAACAGTAAGATGCACTCCCAACAACAGTAATCTTATTCTTATCTAGCCCCAATTTCTTCTCCTTCCTCAACTATGCGCTACACTTGAGTGTGTGAGTGATGTGTTCTAAATAGAGAGTCTAGCTCTCTATTTATACTAATCCTGACATGACTAAAACCCTACTAGGGCTGACCTCTACTTGAAGAGTCTAATAACCATACTGCCCTGGAACTGCAGGGAATTTAACCCTTAGACAATCGGAGAGTTATCCACTATGAATTGACATGACTTTTTTACATTATTGATTCTCTCTATAGGAACATCGGGGTGTGACATAAGATGATAACATCCCAGAATAAACATCAGGTTATAATACATAAGAAATACAAGTGAATACATTCCAAAGTTACAATTACATCAACACTCCCTCTTAACTAGGAAGGTATTCTCTCGACATAATTTTCATCACTGGTCTTCTTCTCTGGTTCTTCGCGTCACCTGCATCTTCAAGTCATCTTCATATTCAAGTCATATTTCATCTAGATATAGATCATCACTCAATCTGGATCATCGTCACTAGATCATACTTGATATGGAACATTGTCACTAGATCATACTCGATATGGAACATCATCACTGGATCATGATCACTGGATCTGGACCATCACTCGATCTGGATCATCATCACTAGATCTGGATCATCACTTGATATGTATCATCATCACTAGATCTGGAACATTACTCGATCTAGATCATCATCACTGGATCTGGATCATCACTACTGGCTCTGGATCATCACTCGATTTGGATGATCACTGCTGGATCTAGATCATAGCTCGATTTGGATCTCATCTGGTCATCATCATGTGTGCTATCTCGTCATAGGAAGTTCTACAGAGCCATCCTTCTTTCATGCTAGTTGTAGTCCTAGCCATCATGTAGGTCTTCGCCCAGCACTTACATCTGACCTACTCGTCAGAAAGGCACGCCCAACACTCACACCTAATCATGTAGAAACCTACAATCACATAAAAAAGGCCCAATAGTCACATTCACTAGCATGACAGGACATTACTATCATCTATGAAAAGGATTCAACACTTATATCTGACCTGGAAGGAACTAAATCCTCCACTCTCACCAGAAAGGCCCCCAGTCCCAGACTAAGATACTTGGTAATGAACCAGGTGCCTCCATTCTCCTGGAGAATGTCAGTTTCCCTTATATATGACCTGGTAGGAACAAAATCCTACACCCTCGCCAGAATGGCCTACACTCACATCTGACCTGCAAGGAACCAAATCCTCCACCCTCGTTAGAAAGGCCCCCAGTCCCATATTGAGCTACCTGGTAATGGACCAAGTGCCTCCACTCTCCTGGAGAGCAGCAGTTTCCCTTACATCTATCCTACTCGACACAATGGCCACCACTCATATCTGACATGGAAAGAACTGAATAATCTCACCATGATAGAATGTCTCAACCCTTACATTTGACCTTCTTGTCAAAATGGCTTTGGGACTCATCACTCGCCCTTGGAGGAAACCTTGATTTGGAGAACACCAAGCTTCTCCTTGAGGTACTCGAACTTCACTCTAGCCAATGGATTCTTCAAGACATTAGCTATTTTTTCCTCCATCGCAACATATTGGAGCTTCATTGCTCCTCTCTGCACCATATCCCTGATATAGTGATACTTGATCTCAATGTGCTTCAACTTGTCATGGAACAATGGATGCTTTAACAACTTCACACAACTTTGGTTGTAACAATGTATACAAGTAGCATCCATCTGGAGATCAAATAAATCAGACAGTAGCTTTCGCAGCCATACTACCTCACAACTAGCTATACAAGATGTGACATACTCTACTTGAGCTATACTCAGTGCCACATGGGATTGCTTCCTGCTAAACAAAGGGATCACACCTGATGCCATACTGAAGCAACATCCTGAAGTGCTCTTCCTATCAATGGCACTACCTACCCAATATGAATCAACATAACCCTCCAGGTTAATCCTTTGATTCGTATCGTACTTGATCCCATAATCAACTGTACCCCTCAGGTACCTCAAAATATGCTTTGTAGCAATCAAGTGAACATTTTTCAGATCTATCAAGAACTGGCTCAAGGTGTTCACAGCAAAGCAAATGTCTAGTCTCGTGTTCATCAGGTACATCAATGACCCAATCATCTGATAATACATTGTAGCATCAAATGAATCTGATGAAGCATCGCTCAATAGCTTTAGGTTCGATGCCATAGGTGTGGCCATAGTCTTGCAGTCCATCATCTCAAACCCTTTCAGGATCTCTGTTGCATACTTCCCTTGTCCAAGGAAGATTCCATCCGCACTCTGCCACACCTCCATACCTAGAAAATACTGCATCATTCCCAAGTCCTTCATCTCAAACTCGACAGCAAGCTTTCTCTTTGTATCAGCAATCAACCCATCCATACCTGTTACAAACAGATCATCTACATATAGTAGAAGCATCACTAGGTTTCCATCTTCAACCTTTTAGTAGAGGTTGGAATCTGCTTTACTCTTGGTAAAGCCCAAACTAGATAGAAAGCTGTCAATTCTTCCATACTAGGTCCTGAGTGTCTATTTCAAACTGTAGATGGATTTATTTAATCTGCATACATGAGACTCCCTGTCATGTGTCTCAAAACTGAGTGATTGTTCTACATACACTTCCTCTTCTACTACACCATTCAAGAAAGCATTCTTGACATCCATTTGGTGTATCTTCCATTTCATCATTGCAGCCAGAGCAAGTACTGATCTGATGGAAGTGTATCTGGCCACAAGTGCAAAGGTTTCTTCATAGTCTATTCCTTCCTTTTGAGAGAAACCCTGAACCAAAAATCTTGCCTTATTTTTTTCAATGCTACCGTCTGCAGCATGTTTGATATTGTAGATCCATTTGGAAGTTACAACTGACTTCCTGTCTAGTCTTGGGAAAACATCCCAAACATCATTCTTCATGATTGATTAGTATTCTTCGATCATAGCATCCTTCCATTATTTCCATTCTCCCTCTTCTTCATAACTGGAAGGTTCTTTATCAATGAAATCACATAGTAAAGCTACATACCCGAAGTAGGATCTAGTCCTCTTTCTTTCTCAACGATTCTCTTCTAAAGCCCCATATCTTTCCGCACCTTGGATAAGTTCTCATACCCAAGCAGGTTTCCTCTTATGAGGATTCTTCTCCAGAGGTGGATCTACAGGTCTTTGTGGTTCTTCAAATTCTCGATCTTCTTCTTGAGTTTCTTCATTCATGGTTGTATCATGAATTCTGGGTGTTTCTGCTTCTTCAGGTTCTTCAGCAGGTCTCTTTCTGGATTTGTTGTAAGCTTTGTCTTCATCAAATGTCACATCCCTACTGATGTCAATCTTCTTGTATCTTGGGAAATATATTCTGTAATCCTTCGAGCTTTCATAGTATCCCATAAATATACCCTTCTTTCCTGAAGGATCTAATTTAGTCGTCTTCTCTTTTGGAATGTGGATGCACACAGGACAACCAAATATTCTGAAATGGCTGAATTTTGGTTTCTTGCCAGAGAAGACTTCTTCAGGAGTCTTATTTTCGAGTACTCTATGTGGAATATGGTTATGTACATACACCATTGTTTTGGCAGCTTCTGCCCAAATATGCATAGGAAGATCTTGATCATGAAGCATTACTCTTGCAGCTTCCATTATAGTTCTATTATTCCTCTCTACAATCCCATTCTGTTGTGGATTGTAAGGAGTGGAAAACTCCCTCTTAATCCCTTATTCTTTGCATAACTCTTTGAATTCATTTGAAGTGAATTATCCTCCATTATCTTATCGAAAGGTCTTGATCTTCTTTTCAGTATGGTTCTTGATCAAGGCTATGAATTCCTTGAACTTACTGAATACTTCATCTTTGCTCTTCATGAAGTAAATCCATGTCTTCCTAGAAAATTCATCAATAAAAGAAACATAATATGGACAACTACTTAGAGAGTTTGATGACATAGGTCCGCATACATCGGAGTAGATGATTTCCAAGATTCCTTTTTCTTTTCTTTTGTTGCTTGGAAATTTCTTCTTTGTATTCTTTCCTTTTGCACATCCTTTGCAGACCCCATCATGTTTTGCTTGGATTTCTAGAGGACCTTCAACAACTTTGCTTGCAATAGGTAGTGCTCTATAATGCACATGTGCAAGCCTTCTATGCCAAAGTTCACTTGGTTCTACTGTGTCATGGACCAAGGCTTTTTCTTGGATGGCCCTTCAATTTGTACAAACCTCCTTCTTGTTCTCCAATCACTACTGCATCATCAATAGTCTTTTTTTTTGCCACGTGTTGACTTGACCATCTATGAATGCAACCCGCATTCCTTTTGCATCTAATGCTGCTATGGAGAGAATTTTATTCTTGAGTCCTGGCACAAACAATACTTCTTTCATTGTTAGAGACTTTCCAGTGTCTAGCTTATAGGAAGATTCCCCACTACCTTTTATTGAATATTGATAGTCATCTCCTAGATTCACCTTGTGAGGTGATTCATGTTCTGACAGTCTCACAAAGGATTCCTTGAATCCAATCATATGTTTGTAAGCCCCATTGTCTATAAGAGAATCATCACTTCCATGAGTAATGTTACTTGTGAGAGTAGAGATCAGAACATATTCATCCTCACTTGGATAATCTTGACTTTCATATCTGGATCTCTTCTTGGATGGTTCATCATCCTTTGCAGCATGAGCATGATGTCTTATTTTGTTGCTCCTCTTCATTAGTTTCTGTTTCTTAGCACAATTCCTTGCATAGTGTCCTGCTTCATCACATGTATAACATATGATCCTAGATAAATCTTTTCTAGTGTCATCTCTGTGAGAGTGCTTACCTCTGGAGCTATGAGATCTTCTTTTGGTTGACTTGGAATGATTTGGAGTGTACCATGAGAGCTTGATCTTCCCTTCCCATATTTTCTTCTCGAGCTGCTATATGAGCTTCTTCTTGAGAGAACTCTTCCCATAGTCTGTTGAATTTGACTAACTTATTTCTAGCACAGATTCCTTAGATGAAAGAATCCCATGACTTATGAAGGCCATTCAAGGTAGTCATCACAATCTCTGCATTTTCCACTTTTCAATCAACAGCTTCTAGTTTTTTCTTGATTTTAGAAACTCTTGTGAAGTAAGACTGGATTGTTTCTGTATTCTGAATCTTCACATTCTTCAGTTGGTTTCTCGAAGTCATCTTCTAGTTTATGTTCTTCCCTTCAAACAATTTGGTTAGGGCATCAAACATAGCTTTAGGTGTCTTTAGGGAGGACACCTGTTGTATGAGATGGTCCTTGATAGAATCAGCAATGATTCTCTTTTCCATAACCAACTTCTTCTTATGCAAGTCCTTAGCCTCATATCCCTCTGGAACTGGAACCTCCTCATGGATGTTGGAGTCTAACTCTTTCGCTTCCAGGACTAGGGAGATCCTATACTTCCAAGCTCGGAAGTTATCAACTACCTCAATATTTTTATCAATCTTGGTATGATGATACATCTTAACTGAGAACCTCAAATGGAAATACAAAAGATTTTAGTTCTTACCAGGTCAAGATGTCGGATCTAAAACTTGAGCTGAAATCCTGTAGAGCTGGTTCAGGAGCAAATTAGGGTTTTTCTTTTCCAGAGTTCTGTCCACCCAAATTCCTTGAAATTTATCCCTAACTTCGATTTTGGGGAGGAGATCAATCTAGTCCTGGGATCACTGAAAAATTCCTCTTTTGTGAAAATCCTTAATTTTTTACAGCAGTTACAAGTCCAAAACTGAAAAACCTCAGAATTGGATTCTGCTTCGACAGAAAGATGTGCCCTAGGCAGGAGACTTATTCCACCTTAATTTTTCTACAAATCTATGGTGAGAGATACACAAAGTAGGAATCCCTAGTTCTCGCAGCTACACAGTGTCTTCTTCTCAGGTTAGTTCTGATACCATGTTAGTTTTTCAACATTCAAGTACATCAATAAAACACAAGAGACAATGAACACGGTGTTTTTCATTGGGGAAACCATAAATGGATAAAACACCGCAAATTTCTCAGAGATAGAATTGGCATAAAAGGTAAAACCCCAAAACAGTAAGATGCACTCCCGACAGCAGTAATCTTCTTCTTATCTAGCCCCAGTTTCTTCTCCTTCCTCAACTATGTGCTACACTTGAGTGTGTGAGTGATGTGTTCTAAATAGAGAGTCCAACTCTCTATTTATACTAATCCCGACATGACTAAAACCCTACTAGGTCTGACCTCTACTTGGAGAGTCTAATAACCCTAGTGCCCTAAAACTACATGGACTTTAACCCTTATACAATCGGAGGGTTATCCACTATGACTTGACATGGTTTCTTTACATTATTGATTCTCCTGATCGGAACATCAGGGTGTGACATAACATGATAACATCTCAGAATAAACATCGGGTTACAATAGATAAGAAATACAAGTGAATACATTTTGAAGTTACAATTACATCAACAATATTAAATATGGCAACTCTTGCCTTCATGTTTCCTGAATAATCCTGCACTTGAAATTACTTCTTTATCCCAAGAAGCCAAGCTTCAGCCTCTTGTCCAATCTTTATCTCACCATCAAATGTAGGGGGTTTATCTTTCCTGAATTGATCTTGAGAGAAATTCCTATGGTGCCTTCTTCTTTTCCTTTTACGAGAAGGTGAAATTGTATCTCCATTGGATTCTTCATAATCAGATGGCCCAATAGAAGTTCTCCTCTTTCTCCTAGTGATACTCTTACTGCTTTCTGTTCTTGATGTACCTCGTCTAGAATCTATCTTTCTCTGCAAATGTGTCAAACTCTGTAACATAGTAGCATTCAACTGATGTTGCTCTTCCTGGGTTTTAACCAGGCTTCTCATGGTGGCTGCAACATCTGACGGTGTCTCTTGGAATCTCCTTCCATTAGACTCTATGTCATTATTTCTATTATGGTCATTTTCTCCCATGGCATCTCTCGCATGCTCGTAGGAATCTCGAGCATCGTACCCGTCATGGGTTCTCATGACTAAACCACCTCTTGATTCACCACACTATTCTTTCTAGAGTACTCCCCTTGGAAGTGTCTATAATTCTACAAACATGTTAGTAGCAAACTGTTAGATGCATAACATTAATATAATCAAAACTACTTACATTCTTTTCTAGAGATTTATAAAACACAAATTTTCTTAAACACAAAGTTTTTCTCTCTTTCTTTTGAGCTCTGTAATCCAGTGATAGTATGCTGAAAACCAACTAAAAGACAGCTGAAAACTGCTTGAAAAAATGCTGAGAAATTCCTTTGAAAAATCCCAATTTCCTTAGGCCCAATCGGACGTTTCCCCAACTGTCTTTTCGATTCTGCGGTGGTTGAACAACTACACTTCCGATTGGCTTACTCCTTTCCGCTATTTTTGTTGGCAACCAACTAATCTCCCACTCTATATCGGTGAGCAATTCATTTGTTTCTCGGGTACACCATTTCTTGAGCATCTGCAATAGTGGAAAGTGTTCTTACTTTGGTTTCCATGGGAAAACTAGCTAAGCTTCTGATCGGTGATCCGATCATCAACCAATTTCTAGTGCCTAAACTCTTCAAATATTTCCTCTGATCAAGTCTATTATCCTGCATCTTTATCGGAGATTCACTAGTCTATTCGCATCCGCAGTGTCAGCTCCGCAGTGATCTATCGTTCCGAGCATAGGCTAACCTGTTGCGTTGGCAGCTGGGTGCCCTATGCATCGGACGGTTAGTCCCTTTTGCTTCTGCAATGGCGACCCACAATTTTCCTTTGTCTTACGTAGCTCATGACTTTGTTGGCAGTTGGAGTGACTAATATTTTATGGCATCAGCACTCGGATGCTCATCAGTGGAATAGTCTACTAATCAGCCGCAACGACAGACGTTCAATCAACTAACTTCATTCGACATAGCTCATCGGCAACCGAATCATTTGAGCATCGATGATGTGATCAACTAACCATTGCCGATGGCTGATGATTCTAGGACTTAGAAATTTTTTTAAAATTTTGCTCCGCTTGATTGGCTCAACTATCTTCTATTTATCAGAGAAATAGTTCAAGCAGCAGCCGTAATGATGACTCATCATCTTCGATCTTTTTTCAATCGACAGCTCAATCTGCTGAGGCACAACTTGATCGGCATCAGCATTCTCTTCTCATCGAAAGACTAGTGCTCTGGACTTCCGCAACGACGGTGCTCTAACCACTAACATCTTCTGATGGCCGATGGTTTCATTACTTAGGGAAAATTTTCAAAAATTTTCCACTGCCAGAACGTCTTTTCCCCATGGCATCGACGGTTAGAGGATCTATCCATCAGAGGAACAGTCCTCTAGCCTTCCGCAATAACAGACGCATCATCTGCTAATCTCCACCAATGTTTTGGCGATTGCTTCATCATAGTGGCGTCGATCGTCAATGATTTTTAACACTTAGGAAAATTTTCCAAAATTCCTTGTCGTCGGTGGTCACAGGCTCTATGCATCAGAAGTATAGTGGTCTAGCCATCCATAATGGAGGAAACTAATTCAACTAAAAATTTTCAAATTTTTTCCGGTTACCATCTATCGGGTGGTATTTCCACTAAGTGCCCACTGCATCAGAAGATTTTGTCACTAATTATTTCGATGGGCCAATAGTTCGGGTACTTAGAAAATTTTCTGAGTTTTCCTGCCACAGTTTCTGATTGCCTCTGGGCATAAGGAAAGCTACCTCTACTATCTGATCCTTCATGGCCTGTTCAAGGCCATGCTGGAACTAGAGCTCTGATACCACACTATAACATTCCCGACACTCAGACCAGGAAAGAGGATGCTACCTTTCATTTGGCGTTTGGGCATCTAGGCCCATGAACATATACATACATATAATGCTTAACTGAATGCTTTGAAGTAGAACATGCATACATGATTATTTACCATACAGTGGAAGCAAACATACATTCGTACAAGCATTCAACATGTCCATCATAATTCATTAACAGTAAATAAGATTGCAAGACAGATTAGTCAAGAGTACTTATCTTATGAGAATTGTCCCACAACTAGATACGTTGCTGCAATGTTCCACCCAACCATAGGCCAGCGTGCTCCTTAATCTCTCAACAATGCTACCACCCCCGAGCTGGGCATGATTCCTATGATTCCCAAAGGAATCAGGAACTATCAGTCTTACACATAGCCAAGGATAACAAACATGCCAAGCTAACACAGTTGGGTTTATCAAGCCATCCAGGAGATGGGAAGGATAAATGTTAAGCTGGTGAGCTTATTATAGAGCTAGGGACACCTACACTAGAGCTAGCCTGACTTCTAAGACATCCACACACACCCAACAAAAGGAATTAGTCCCTTCCTTGCTACACAGTCCGTTAAGCCCTAACTTCCCTTCCAGTTCTATTCAGGGGTTGTGGAAAATAAAGCCAACCCTCTAGCTCTGTCTGTGTGATTCCCAAACACACTAGGTTTATCAAGCAAACCAAGCCCTTGTCCCTAATCCAACACAGTTTGAATACCAACCTACAGGCCACAATGGGGAAGAAAATACAGACTCCCAACCTGTGCATGAGGAAAATTTGCACCAGACACCAGAATTCGGATGGAAAACACACCCAATACCACTCTATGGAAAATGTGAATGACAGTAGAAACAACTCCCCTCCTGGCTTCATGAGACCTGATAGAAAGAATCATCTACATGTGTAATAGGACATCCCTCCCTACGTGAGGATGAACGATAGTTCTAGTATTGCGAGGGGGAAGTGCAGAAGTCACATTAGAGGAAATTTCAACTCAAAATGGGCCTTTTAACTTTTATTCAAATTCCATGTCATCATGTGTTAGCCAATGAAATTGATTTAAATTTGAAATACCGTATAGGTCTTAAACACTTTTTAATATAAATTTGGGGATAGGTATCATAAAAAAAAACTACTTTTTTTGTTTGTATTTTTGACATATCTCCCTGTGTTTTTACTCAAATTTTGATCGGGAGAGCTCGTTGGATGCGGAATTAAATTACGAATCCAACGAGTACCCACTCAATATACTTTTGACTGACCCTTCTACCCCAAAAACAAGAAATACCTGAAAAAATGGAATGATGACATCATCATTCCATTTTTTCAGGTATTTCTTGTTTTTGAGGTAGCGGGGTCCGTCAAAAGTATTCCGAGTGGTTACTCGTTGGATGCGGAATTTAATTCCGCATCCAACGAACTCTCACGATTGAAATTTGAGTAAAAACACGGGGAGATATGTCAAAAATACAAACAAAAAAGTAGTTTTTTCTTTTCTTCCTCCAAAATTAATAAGTATTATTTTATTATTTTAACTATTATTTTATTAATTCATTTTAGGAGGCCCATTTTGAGTTGAAATTTCCTCTAATTCTCAGCCCATCGTGGAGAGAGTGGAATGATCGTGGGTGTAGTCACTTCCTCTACCCAATGTGAGGTTCAATTTGCCGGTGGAGTGAGCGTGTGGGCAAGGACTGACAATCCTGGAACACTCCATTCCCTAGCAATAACTGCCTCAACTACTCAGTAGAGAATTAAGGTGGTAGTTGGATAGGGAAAGGGAAGATGATCAAATCAAAGAGAGTGGTGACACATGGCTTTTCCCCCATGGCTTAAGGTTTGACATTCCCCCTCTTTATCCTTATGAAAATCATGCCCTTTTCATTATGGTTGAAGGGAGCATAGTTGGTTGGGTTCATTTAATTAAAAATGTATATTTACATGATGACAAAACTTAATATGTGCCATGTACCACGGTATGCCATCAGCAATGATTCCATTGGTCGAAACATAACACAACCAAATCGATGGTGGGGGTTTTTCCTTTAGCTCCACACCACGATTCATTACAATATATACATCATTTACATTTAATGCAAACGTGGTCAAAACCGAGGTGTTAAAATGAAAGTGTACATTAAGGCATGACTATCGAAAAGTTCAGAAAGTGCTATGTTCAAGGAGGATATGCTGCCAGCATTTGTAACCCAAAAAGAATAATTCTTCCTTATCTTTCCTGTTAAATTTTAATGAGTCCAGGAAAGTCAACTGATGGCTCTCTTCATTTTTGACAATCTTGAAAAAGGGAGAGAATAATGCTTGATAAAGTCACCGATTCATGGATTTTACGAGCCCGAACTAATACATGCTCATTGGTGTTTTCATATTTTGAGAGTCTAAAAACTCCAAAGAAGACTCCAAAGGGGTGCTTTTTCATCCAATTTAGTCTCCCGAAGCTGGAAAAGTATAAAACATACCACAAAATAACTCTCTCAGCTTCCGAAGAAGTAAGGTGCACCTTTTTTGTACTTAGTAAGGGAGGTCTAAAAAATGTTAAATTACCACCTGACCAATGCCCCTATAGAAGCAGCATATACCTTGAGTATTACGAGTGTGAAGGAAAGAAACATCACTAGGAAAGATCCATTTGGTTACGAGAAATGGGGCTTACAATAGTAAACTCGATGCTTTGTTCTTTAGAGTTAAACAAGCATGAGAAAGGCATAAAGTACGCTCCAAATAGTTTTCATGTTTAGGTCCAGAGCCTGAAAAAGACAAAAATAAGCTCATACCGAGCTATCCTTTTCTGTAAATTTAGTCCCTCAAATTTGGAAAAGTGATAAACCTATACCTAATAATACTCTTCTCAATTCCGAAGAAAAGAGAGTGTTCCTTTTTCGTATTATTCCACATGGTCTAAAAAAGTGATAAACTACAACCAATGTGGATGCCCATTCACATTTTCTTAACGAGCCTAAATGCACAAGTTTAGTCAGCATTCAAGTATATTTTGAGGAGTTAGACCTGGGCCTAAAGAAACTCCATAAGGGCGAGTAGCCTTATAAATGGGATAACTTGTACAAAGAGACCAAAATGAGGTTCAATTTGGCATGAAAAATAGCTACGAAGGCTTCCCTAAATCTATGACAAATGTGGCATGAGTACCAAAATACAAAAAGGTGTTCTAAACTAGGGTACTCATGGAAGGAAGGCCCTATCCATGGAAGAACAATGGTATAGACAAGGTAATAATGGTTAAACACCATAGTCCGTGGTTAAAGAAGTGATCCTAGGGTTAAATCGGATTAGGTATGGATGCAAAAATGCACATGAATGACCAAAGTCCTACCCTATATGATTGAATAACAAGTTTAAATGACCTTGAACCTATTGCATTAGGAAAAAATGGCATGGCATTAGTTCAAGTTATAAAACAATTTTTAGACTATAGGCTAAAAACCCACAATTTGAAAATTTTCCTATATACAGTCCAAAAATAGAAATCAAATATACCATTTCATGTTTTTTACCCAATTTAGGAATTTTTTACCTCTGAATTCAATCGCTCGTTGTGGACAAACCAAGGGACAATTTTCGATTCCGCAAGTGCCAGATAAACTAGCTCTGCTTGCTCTTCCATTTCAACTGCTTCAATTTTTAATTATATGCCAAAAATTGATCTTTAAGCCTTCCCTAGGGAGGACATGTGGTACATGTGGGTAGGCGACTTACATGGTCATGTACACGCATTTTACTTGTGACCTTCCTAAAGGAAACTCACATGTCACACGCGGCCTATCTAAAAGATAGTTGTGTGTACTGCGCAACATAGAAAAAGTAAAGTTATGGGAAAGATCAAATTATTTTGATAAGTTTTAATGTTTGATAATGTTTCAATGGGTAGGTTTAACCATGGTGTTGGAGTGGAGGGAGCGAGAACACAAAGATATGGATCGAGCCACACTCTGTAGTGCCCCCATTGTGAAAGCATTACAACAAAGTGGGCTACTAAAATTCTTTCATAATTTGACTATGTGGGCCAATGTCTGTTTGCTTGAGTTTTTTATTAGTTACTGGGACCATGACCTTGGGGATTTTGACCTTCAAGGTGAGATCTTGGAGGTGGATTTGGAAGACATATACTTCATCATGAGGTTGTATCAATAGGGAACACTTGTCAACCTCGAAGGTACTGGCAGGGGCGGTGACCCCATGAGTGTTCAAGATTATGTAAACCCTTACTGCATACTTGGGAATCAGAAAAAGGGATCATGCATCCCTATTGTACATATTAGTAACTTCCCAATATAGGTTTTGGTAAGTACTATAGTGAGGTTTGCAGGATCTTCATTACTTCATCTTGCTACTCAAAACCAAATTAGGATTGTTGTAGAGTGCTTGTAGGGAGCTGTGTTTGATTGGTGATCATGAATAATTTTGATTATGAAAAAACAAATCTCTGATTGCAAGAGAGGATGGCGAAAGAATTTTGAGTATTCAAGTGTATTAGTGGCCTTATTTTTTGAGAGAGTGTTCGCAATTAGCCTTGCAGTACCACTTCCAACATTCTCTCCTTGTCAGCATAGACTAACTAGGTGGGGAGATATTTTCCTTCGCTAGGGCGATAGTGGGTCAGTTCAGAGCGTGTATGATGATGATTTCTACTTATGGTGGGGGTGGAGGTTGCTAGGACTAGAGTAGTTTCCATATGATGGCTTAGAATTTCGAGGTGACAATGATCTCATCCTCCCTCTTGGAGGAGTATGGGGAGTGCTAGGTATTTTACTTTTTAAGTTGAATTTTTATCATAAAGATATATACATATGTATAATATTTTTTAATCCATTTTAATGTTTAAAATGCATATATTGGGCCTATTCACCTTAATGGAAATCCTAGGATGTACGTGCAACAAGTGGAAGGTGAAGACCAGGGTTTGATCAGGGTATTCAAGGGGAAGTTGGCCAGGATTACCTAAAGAGTCCCGACCATACGGATTGAGAAAATCCCTGCCATCATGTAGGAATTTGTTGTTGGTATTCAACCTACCTGGATACACCTTATGCGAATGGTAGCTAGGGCAGTACTAGTCTATATAGAAGCTGCGTAGGTTGCTGCAGCTGAAAAAGCTAAGAAGGCTGGTAATCAAGGTGACCAGGGTGGTCAGGATGACCAGGGTGGCAAGGATGACCAAGTTGGTCAATATTAGATCTAGGGACATTTTATGGATTGCGATCCAAATTTTGTATATTTTTGTATATTTATACAGTTATCATTGGATCTGAGGATTAAAAGCTCAACCTATCTTATGGACAGATATATATATATATATATATATATATATATATTGCAGGTTTATTTATAGGTGTTCCAAATGTTTCTGTTATGTATTTTTACAAAATGTGTGTTAAGTGCTAATCTAAGATATAGTTCGCATATGCATCAGTTAACGAATTTTGATTTCGTGGAGTATGATTAAAAGAAATATAATCAAATTTTCTTTGCAGTAATCTAACCTGTAAAAAGATAGGGCTCCGCACATGATAAGCTCGATTGAACTAGGAAACCGCCAATTGAGAGTCAAGTCTGACTTCCAATTGAGTGATGCCATGTCACAAGGAATGCCATAAAATATCAATGAAATTCCTGTATTCGGCCACATTATTGGTAGCAGGATCTAGGCAAGCGCCTCCAGAGGCAAGTAGCTGTCCTGAGGGTGAGTAAATAACCCATGCAGCTGAAGCCAGGTTGCGAGTGTGAAAACTACCACCATCTGTAAAACCTATTAACCACTCAGAAGACATCTGTAACAACCATAAGATAACATAATAACACAAACCAGCTAACTATTGTACATAAAATTACATACAATAAAAATACAAGAAAAAGTGCTAAGCCTAAGCATAGTACTTCTTCCATCTTCCTTGAACATGTTTAGAATCAAGGTAGGTTCAGATTCCATGTTTAATGATATATGGATATATTCCTAGTATGTTTGACCAGGCACATGCATCACAAAATTCCTTTAACAAGGCAGTATATATGGAAACCTCTTCCAAGGAAGAGTTTGCATTGATATGCATAGTTTCAATGAAGTCAAGTTTTGGAAAGATATTGGTAGAACCAACATCTTTCACTAGTCTCATATAGAACTCATGGTGATCAATTCTACTCATTTCTAAAAGGGAATAGGATCTATGCTGAATATATTTGCAGATCTTATCTTGCCTACTCATAACTTCCAAAATGGCTTCGTCTAAAGGAAAAACCATGTCTAAGCAATCATCGGTATAGAAAGAGTTTTCTTACCAAGAGGGAATATAGGATTCTTCCAAATCCTCTAATACTGTGTAATGTCCCAATATCAAAATTTTATCAAATGACAATTTTTCCACTTTTTTCCCCAATTTTGAGCTTAACTAGTTTTGATGTCTAGACCTCCAAATTGACCCAAATGATCCCAAAATTTCTCAAAAGGTACATGAATGATATTAGAACTTAAATAAAATGTTTATGGATTTTTTAAAACCCCCCAATTACTTCTTAAATCTTTTTTAATGTTATGTTTAAAGTAGGAGTCGTTACTAGCAAATTGGTCTCCAATTCCCCCTAGGTAACTGTCAGAAATGGCTTCACAAATGATCCCAAAGTCCCTCGAATTGATGAAAAAAGGCAGGGAATGAGTGGAGGAAATTTTTAATATCTCATATGCATCATGGTTCATTTTATACATGCTTTTATGACTTTCTCCAAAACAGCTCCCAAATCACAATTTCGACCCTTGGGGAAAAGGCACCAAATCTTCTCCCATTGCAATTAAAATGAGTAAAATGGATTCTGATGCTTAAGTACTGAACATGAAACTTGTAATGAAAATTAATGATATTAAATTCATCATAATTCTATCATAGGTATATTCTCCCATTCTAAATAATCAGCATTATCATAGAATAAATCAATGTAGTGGGGAAACGGTCATTGTTTGCTCATTAATAATCACTTTTCCATACAACCATTTGATATTTCGACCTAGGAATTTTTGAGAATGAATAAAATATAGTATTTATATTCTTACAATCATTAATGGACAATTAAAATCTTCTCCCAATTCGAAATCATTAGCATTACAATGGTGCACAACAAGATAGTGGGGGAATGGCCCTTTTTCTTCATTGTTTAACATTTTTACATGAAATATTTTGGCATTTTATCCTGACAGTATTCTCAAACTGAAATAGAGAGAATTTAAATTAGAACATAAAATAATCTAGCATTATAAGCTTCCTCAAAGAGATCAATAGGTCACCCAAAGCACAATCCCTCCATAAACAAGAATATGCCATAAAAATTAGTAATGGTTGAGAGAAAGTGATGCAATACAAGAATATACAATATTCCCTATAGATTAAACCTGTAAATAAGACTCCATTAAATCTTCATGAAATACCGGACTGGCCTCTCCAAACACCAACTTGGATGGGAATCTTTCACCCTCGAAATTGGCTAAGGCAAGAAAACTAGTCATCCACTAGCTCTCACAAATCACAAATGACAATTTCTCAAATGATAAAAAACCATTCTATTAGTTTATTCCTATATTTTATAAAAATTCTTAGCCTTATAAGGATCTCAATCCATCCACAAACTCAAGCCAATTCTAATTTCGGTGTCGAATCAATATTTGCCATGTCTCCTCCCTTTCCTAGCCTTCCATCTTCCCCCAATTTGAGTAGGAACCCATTGGGATTATCCAAATCACATGAGAGATCTCTTGGATGATATATTTTGACCTAACATGTTATATATGTCACATTTAAGTCTTCATATCTGATTTGTGTCATAGGTGTCATAACATCTTCATCATTGTTGTCATAGAGCTAGAAAATCTAGTCCAAGTGTCTCACTAGCTCCAAAATGGCTCTTCCTTTCCCATCTAAGTTACATTTCTTCCAAAATTAAACCTATGATGCATATGGCCAAATGCATTAACCTTCTAACCCATCCAAGAACCTTTAGGCTTCTGTTGAGGCCTCGAAATTCGCAGGCAAGAACAGCAAGGGATTCTCACCAGTCAACATTCCCAACTAGCTCGTGACTATTTGGTGTAGGGAATTCGTCTCGTTTACGGTCCGGCTACCATAGGTCAAGTAACAAAAATAAAAGGTTTTATTGGTTGCGGCCTGGTCCACCGTATATATTTTTGTATTTTTGAATTTAAGTATGATATGCAGGTGCCTACCTAACATGCAGATTGATTGAGAATGCAAGGAGTGTTCACAATGTGATGCGTAGGTTCTTACCTCTCGTCTTAAACTCTCTCACATCTAAATCACACACAACTATAAAATAAATACTAACTAAGCTATCTCTAGAGAGCTAGATATTAATTCATGAGTAATGTAATATTGTTCACATGTTACGAAAAATCACAGATAACTGTTCTTAGAACCAAACACATAAGCATAAATAAAGATATACATGACAAGATAGCTCATCAATAGTTAAAACCTCCATTACTCATAGTGGAAAATATCACAGAATGTACTAGAGAAGATTCAGGCAAGAACATAAGTTCAAAAAGTTAGAATGCTCTCACAGTTAATGAAACACAGTCGAAAATGAAATAGTTCCCCTTCAGCATTGTTCATTTTATTACATTTGAACATTCCACACATCACCTTCTCCAACATGTAAAATTTGCAATTTCTGATTGTAAAACAAAGTAGTTCCTCTTACAACAATAGTTTACAAGTTTTCCAGGGAAAAATCCCCTTGTAAACTCTAACTTTCCTATATTTAAACCAAATCATCCAACCCCTTGGGATGCCCCAACTGTGTGACCTTTGGGCTCCTCAAAACCATCTAATATCGCCATTTTGTCTTTTCCGTGAGTACTCATGATTCACATCATGCGTTACGTTTTCAGATTTCAACTTATGAGTACTTAACAAAGCGGGATCCACTCAGTAACTGACAGATCTTTCCAAGCCTGGGATTTTTTCACCATCGATTCTACCTTGTTTTTCATTTGTCCTCCTTGAGATCCCGTTGATTTCAGTACGAACTCTTCCTAAAACTGTCCAGCCAATTTTCTATTGCTTCGTCTCCCAGCTGTGCCTTTTCGCAGTAGTAATTTGTAAAAATATCTTGAGTCCGTATGCAATTAAATGACATTTATCATTGATTAGAACTTCATTTTTTTAATAAAATCAAACTACATCAACAAACCGACTAGTCATCAAAAGAGGCCCTGTATTGTGCTCCCATCATGAAAACCTTAACAAGCACCAGAACCACTGTCTCATCCACACAGGGGTTTAAAACTCACAAAACAACGGGAAGATAAAACTTATCAGTGGCTTAAAACACTAAAACCTCAGCCGAGTAGTCTTACTCACAGCCGCATCAGTGGATCTCAAACAAGCAATGGGCTCCATGAGACCGTTAAGTTTATCAGAGTCGGAAGAGCTAGAACCTAAAATCTGGGCGGAAGAGTTCCCAATCGGTGAGTGAAAAGACATCAATGTCAAAAAATTAGTGCATTACACAGCCCCAAGAGTGGAAGAGGAAATACTACAAACAAAGCGACGAAAACCCAACAAATCATCAGCTGGCGGAGCAGTTATATGGAAGATACCTAGTTCGCTTGGGAGCCACAAGGGCGGAAAAAGAATAGACTATAGCCTCTGATCCAAACCATAACTTTTGCTATGGAGCAAGAACAACGTAAAACGTTAAGTGTTCGAAACAACTTAAGGTCTCGCAGCGGTCCAAAACTTGTTCCACTTCCAAACCAGTGGCTTCACAAAAACCAAATACCCTGACTCAACTTCAACCAACCTTCGATAATATAAACAAGCCAAACGATACGATGCGACCTCGGAGAAGTCAAGATCCTCCTGCAGAATAATCATTGTTCAATTTCCGCAATGGAGGCTCCCTAAGGAAACATGGCTCTGATAAGTTGTTTAAATGGCCTTCGAAACAATGGCTAGCATGAGAAATAAGCTTCCGAGAACAAAGCAAGAAATCACACCTCAAAGGGAAACAAAACAAACTCTAAATTCCCCAACCCACAGCAGTTTCAAACATAAGCAATTTTCCAAAAAGCAGGAAGAGAGTTAACCTCAAAATAGTCCAAAACTAAAGCAAAACAAAAAGAGTTCATGGATCCAAACGATTCTAGGCAATGCTGAAAATTAACAAGGGGGTCCAAAATTTGAAAATTTGTGGAAACAGTTGCGGCTGCAACAATTGGTGACTACCAGGAAAACCTAAATCTCTGGACGATTATTTCTTGATTAATAGAGTGTTTAACAACAAACGAACCTATTGAATTCTTCCAGATATCTGGATTTCTCAAATGGAAAATATATGTACTTTTAATCATTGATGATAGTCCAATTTAGGAGAGTGGAAACTATGATTTTCAAGTCAAGATAACTCTTTTGAGGCCAGAAAGATGAATTTCATTTGTTACCTCTGTCTTCAGGTAGCTACTAGCTTGGACACCACAGGATTGTAGCATATGGTAAACAAAAATATTCATTTGTTCCTCATTCCCATGCCATTTTGCACCTTTCGTGCTTGTGAACTTTTTGTCCTTTTCATATGAGTCCTCCTACATGCCTTTCTTTCTGAATTTTGATTTAGGCTCCTCTATCCATAGTGTCCTTTTGTTTGAGAGATGTATTTGATTTTCAGCTCACGGACGGAGAGGAACTTTTACCGATTTCGTACTTATATGGTTCAGTATTTGTTTTGATACATAATGCTTTCATAGGATCTTTTGACTCTTATCTACCTTATGGCATTCAATCCTTGGCATGGGCTCATTTATATATAATATAATGTTTACCCAGCTTCCTTTTCATGGGCCCTTTGCTGTCACTCCCTAGGACATTTTAAGTGTGAGATGGATGGAGCCTCAAAATAGTAGTCCAGACCTTTTGATTCTGGTTTATTTTACAAGGATTAAGTAGGACTTCAATGTGTTCATAGCCACTCGAGAAAACTACTAAAATAGAAGAGATTATTTTAGATAAACAATAACACGTAGTCTTATACCCAAGAACTTTAATCATTCCAAAATTCTGATGTTCTCCATGCGACCATGAGTTTGCCTCCTTTATTGAAGTCAGTCAAAATTTAAACTAAAACAAAACAGAACTACATAACTCAATGTAACGGCGAAGTCAAATTATTTATATACAAGATAAAAGAACACAAACAAACTCAAGAAAAATAAGGTTTGAGAACTAAACCATTTACTGGTAAGTTCTCTTCCCACCCCTATAAATCTTGCAATTTATAAGTTGAGGGGCCAAGCTTTGCCACAATTTGAAAAGGACCTACCCACAACTGTTGAAATTTCATGTGTTTCCCTTTCTCATCATGGGGGTGGTCCCACTTGAGAACCAGATCTCCCACCTCAAAATATTTTGTTCCATCCTTGTGTTTATCAAACCATCTCTTTACTACCTCGTGTTGTTGTTTAAAGCGCTCTCTGGCTTTAGATCGAGACTCTTCTGCCTTCAGGAGATTATATATCCTCATTTGCAAGACTTCATTATCTGATCCTTTGGATTCCTGAGCTATTATGGAAGAGGGTAGCATGATATTGGGGGGTAGAATGGCCTCTTTACCATACACAAGGGTATACGGAGACACTCCTATTGAAGACTTGGGGGTGACTCTATCATCCCAATGAGCGTTTGGTAACGCTGAGTGCCAACTCTTCTGATTTTCTATCATCGTCCTTTTTAAAATCCTAATCAGATTCTTGTTTGTAGATTCAGCTAAGCCATTTCCCTGTGGATAGTAATTAGTAGAGTAATGCAACTTAATTCCTTTCTCATGAGAAAGAGAAGTTAATTTAATCGAGGAAAAGTAAGTAGCATTATCAAAAACTAAATAAATTGGAACTCCAAATGTGGTCATAATACGGTCTTGCAAGAAGTCTATGACCACATCCTCATTTATTTTGTGCAATGGAATGGATTCGACCCAGTGAGTGAAGTAGTTGGTTGCTGTCAAAATATACTTGTGTTGTAGGGAATAATTTGGCTTTATCTCCCCAATAATATCCAACCCCCATCGCTCAAAAGGCTCCGCTATCATCACAGGCTTCAATGGTCCTCTGCTTTAGCTTGTCTTCCACTACACCTTTGACAGATGTTGCACTTTCTGACGTGGGCGTGTGCATCTTTGAAAAGCGTGGGCCAATAATATTTGGCTCTGAGAATTTTATGAGCTATAGTATCTCCAGATAAATGTCCCCCAGCAGGCCCATCATGCAAATATGTCATTACCTTCTTTGCATCTTCTTTCTCTAAGAATCTAAGAAGAACTCCGTTGTAATTTTTTCTAAATAATATGGGCCTTCAATAATTTGATATGAGACTGATTTAAGACGTAGGGCTCTTCTTTGCTTAGAATTCCAATGTTCCGGTAACGATCATGTCTGAAGGTAATGCACGAGGTCTCGATACCAAGATTCAGGGGCTGTGAAAAGAGGACATACATCCATCAAATGTAACTCGGCTTCGTCTTCCCAGGAATGTTCTTCATTGTTTCTATTTTCAGTCATCAGTATGCACAACCCTTTCCCTTTAACTATAGAAGCTGGCTTGAATTCGAGGTCATATTCCTGAAGAGCTGTTACCCAATTGCCCCTTCTTTATCCTAACTCCTTCTGTATGAAAAGAGACCTCACAGCTGGGTGTGGGGCAATTACATTGGTCCGGTTCTTTATTATGTAGGCCCTAAATTGTTTCACTACTTTCAACACTGTGTAAGCTTGTTCATCTATAGCCAGGTAATTCAATTCAGCCCCTTGCAGACCAGTGATCATAAATGATATGGGGAACTCATCTCCCCCATCTTCCTTCTGGGTAAGCATAGCTGCCAGCGAATCATCGGATGCAAAAGTGTACAGAATAAAATCTTTATCAAAATCCGGGATTTTGAGGGAGGGTGCATGCACAACAGCGGTTTTAATCTTACTAAATGTGTTCTTCTCGACATCAATCCACTTGAATTGTACACTTTTCTTTACCATTTGCTGCAAAGGTTTACCAATTTGAGCAAAATCCGGCACAAACCTTCGCACGACGTTTATTGTTCCCATAAATGATTGCATGCCCTTTTTATTATGGGGAAAGGGAATATATTCAATGGCTTTGATCCTTTCTGGGTCTATGGAGATCCCCTTCTTTGAAACCACGTGACCCAGCAACTTACCTTCCGTAACAGTGAACACGCACTTTTTGGGGTTTAGTGAGATACCATATTTTCGGCGGCGTTAAAAAATTTGCTTGAGATGAAATGCATGTCCTTCTCTCTTCTTCGAGAATATTGTGATGTCATCAAGGTATACTATAGCATTTTGGCCAATCAAACCGTGAAAATATATGTCCATAGCCCTCTGGAATGTGGCTCTAGTGTTTATAAGTCCAAAGGGCATTCTTCTGTAAGCGAAAGTTCCCCACATGGTCCTGAACATCGTTTTAAATATGTCTTCTTCGGCTACTAATACTTGATTGTAGCCTGAAAATCCGTCTAATAAAGAGAATAGTTCAGAACCTGAAACCATTTGCAGTAGTTGCTCCATGGGAGGAACAGGATAATTGTCTTTATCTGAAGCGCGATTTAAGTCTCTAAAATCCACACATAACCTAATTTCTCTAGATTTCTTCCTCACTGGTACCATATTTGAAACCCATTCTGAGTGTCTAACCTTAAAAATGATTCTAGCATCCAATAATTTCTTAACTTCACTCTGGATTAGAGGTTCCAATTTTTCATGCATTTTCCTTAAAGGCTGCTGATAAGGTTTGACTCCAGATTTGATGGGGATAACATGCTAGATAACGCTGGTGTCATATGTCTTTAGATATTCATACGTCCAAGAAGAAACATATTTGTATTGATTAAAAAGAACGATGAACTTATCTCTTTTAGCCGACGAAGAACATTTTCAAAGATTCACATATTTAGGCTTCATCTCACTCCCAAAATTAATCAATTCGAACTGTAAATATGAGCTATGAGTCTTCACATTTGCTGGTATTCTAAATTTTTCATTTAAATCAAACATCTGTTCTGAAGTTCTGACTCCCTTAGGGATGAAATTATCGAATTTCAGCTCAGCCTGATGTTCTTCATCATCAATAATCGCCCCTTTAAATGCCTCATCATTAGTTAAGTATTGTATAATCTCTTGATCGTCGTCGAACACTCGTAGGTTGGTAATCATATCTGGAACCGAGGGCCTAAAAATCAATTCAACAGAGCACCGATTATTAGAGGGTACAAGCCTCGCATCCGATGTGGCCAACAAGTTAGCTGCTGCATTCTTAAGTCTTGGGATTGATACAATATTAAATGCATTAAAACATTTGAGTAAATCCCATACTTCTTTTTGATAAGCTTTTAAATGAGGAGAAATGCAATGTATTTGATTCTGAATTTGTTTTACAATTATTTCAAAATGTCCAAACACTTTCAGATTACTTGCCTTTAATTCAATTGCTTTCCTTAAACCTTGAACCAACGCTTCATATTCAGTTGTGTTATTTGTACATTCAAACTCTAACCTACATCAAAGAAAATGTTTTTTCTTCTTAGGGTCAATCAGGACACAGCCGGCTCCTGACCCTTCTAACGTTTTAGATCCGTAAAAAAAAAGTGTCCAGAAATCGCTAACTACTGTGTGGGAATTTACATCTAATTTTACTGCTAAGTCTACTATTTTACAATTGATTTCATCAGCCTGTGAAAACCGAAGGAGATCAGGCTGAGTGTCTGATGTGTCGCTGGCTTCTTCTGTTTGGTAATTTCTTGGTTCCCAAAAGTAATTTCCCAAAATAGAATCCACTGGTTTGTTTTATTCTTCGAACTGAGTAACATTGTATTTCATGTGGGGATCCCTCAAAATTTTAATTTGATTTGGGCTTCCTTTATATGACAACCATAGATGTGACCAGTTCAAGGAAAAATATCCATTTAGCTTTGCCGACCAGTCCCTGCTCAGAAAAAACCCATAAGCTTCTGGTATGTCAGCCACCACAATATCAATAAATTGACACACCTTATCATTTGAATACAAGTAGACTAGAACATCTTCCATTTCCCAAATTACCTTCACATTCGTTCTATCCAACTGAAAAACCCTCCAGGTGGATGGTTTAGGCTTCCCATTTATCCTTTTGCAGACTGACAGTGGCATGACGTTAACCGATGCCCCTGAGTATACCAGAAAAGTATGTACGTTGTCGTTAAAAATTTCAAAACCGAGGAGGAAAGGTGGATTCTTATTCTTAGGCTTACCTCCTATACTTGCTTCCCCAATGTCTTCTTCTTCCTTGGGTTGATTGCCGGTGGGAAGCCCCTCCTCTGATGTTTCAAGTGCTTTCAATAGCTTTTCTTTCTGCTGCGGCACTTTGCACATTTCAAATAATGAGATATTCACCCTTACCTTCTTTATATCTTCCACAATGTCATAATCTATCTTAGGTTCGGTGGGATTTGGTTTACCATTATTTATTTTTTCTTCATTGGGCTTGGCAAACATGTTATTTTGTCTAGGATCTTGACTAGTGGTGGTAAATTCTGGAATTTTATTAGATGAGGAGTTATTTTGAAATTTCTTAACATTCCTTTGAAGTATTTTAATCTTTGGGAGAATGATACTGTTTTATTTATCCAACCCTTGGCTTCTTGTTGTTACATGTGTTTCCTGAATGTCCTCGTGTCTCAAAACCTTTTCCTCCTCGGTGTCAAACAACGAAACACAGTCCCATAAAACCATGGTCTCATCCTCTTGTTCTTTTGTTGATGTATTGCAGTCTTTCCTTTCTTCATCTTTATCTTCTGTCAATTTAGAATCCAACAACTGATTCATAACCAACGTCACTGAATTTATCCATTGAGGACAATTCTTTTCAGAGTGGGGTTGTTGGTGGAAAGTGCAAAAATTGTCCATTCCTACCTCTTTTAAATTCATAGATGCAGGATTGTGCGGAGGGGGTTGGTATTGATTGTTATCTTCCCTTTTCTTGCAATAAGGCTTGTAGAACTTTTGAGCTTCCTTTTCCTTTTCCAAGTCTATGATTCTGTTAGAAAGCTTCTGCATCATTTTTACCATTCCTTTGAAATATGGTGACTGCTCTTCCTTAGGTTTGGTAAACAACAAAGCTTTCCTCCCTACATTTTTTTCTCCTAACTGTTCGGGATAATATTTGATACTTTCCCTTTCAGCCTCTACTCTCTCGGCCTCCTCATAGGTCTCCGCCAGCATAGGCTTGGCATTCATTTTGGAAAACATGGCCAACTTGGGTCCTAGAGCTGAGGTATAATATTCAATCAGGTATTTATCTGAAGGTTTGTCAGCTTCACAAAAATTCTTAAGATAGGCTGCAAATCTTTGGGTGAAACTATGCACCTTCTCCTTTCTTTCTTTATTTAAGGCGCATAGTCCTTTCATGAGAGTTGCATGAGTCTTTTGGGTTCCATACTTACTTCTAAAAATCCTCTTGAAGGTATCCCAATCAGGGATAGAATGTGTAGGGAAACCAAAGTACCACGATGCTGCTGCTCCTTTAAGGGTGTGTGGGAAAAGTCTACAAACTACATCCTCATATTCCCCAGCCCTTAATCCTTCTATTGCAAAATAGAA
The DNA here is from genome assembly GCA_001517045.1 of Pseudotsuga menziesii. Classification (NCBI taxonomy): domain Eukaryota; kingdom Viridiplantae; phylum Streptophyta; class Pinopsida; order Pinales; family Pinaceae; genus Pseudotsuga; species Pseudotsuga menziesii. The sequence goes on from LPNX010882163.1 coordinate 96,976, forward strand.
ACTTTGCAAGTGGTCATCTACTAGCATCTTCTCATTTGGGCAAATTTGGGCAGCATCTTTTCAAAAGATTGAGGTAAATCATGCAAAGGAGGTGTTAGGTTTAAAGGTTATCTAGCTTTCCAGGAAGGTGGTGGATTCGATGGGTTGGGTGGTTGATTTGCGTTTATGCCTGCCATGAGTCTGGGTGGAGAGTGAGGGAGTGAGAAAATAGGAGTATGAATAGGAGAACTGTGAGGAGTGTCCGATACTATTTGATTCAATGGCTGTACAACTTTTTGTAAGGCTGTTTCTACAAGTTCTTCCAAATCTTCAACCAGCACTGAGTCTTCCAATATAGGACAATCTTTCCTTTTATATTCTCTTCTAGACAATTCAGGGATAATCGGAATTCCTCCAATATTCTTCATGTATGTCCTAGTGTGTCTTCTCAAATCATTAACAACTTCATTGTCGACAGAATACAAATGTTCTCTACCCCCCTCTTCAGGAATTGGATTGGAAAACAAACTACCTCCTGAACTATTACCGGTGGAAGGATCTCAGGAAAATGGGTTTTCTCGGCCAGCCATGCACTAGCGGCCCTCCTTCTAGCACCAGAAACTATTGAGGCCTAGAAATTCGCAGGCAACAACAGCAAGGGATTCTTCCAAGTCAACGTTCCCAACTATCCCATGACTGTTTAGTGTAGGGAATCCGTCTGATTTGCGGTCCGGCTACCGTAGGCCAAGTAACAAAAATAAAAGGTTTTACTAGTTGCGTCCCAGTCCACTATATATATTTTTTTATTTTTGACTTTAAGTATGATATGCAGGTGCCTACCTGACATGCAGATTGATTGAGAATGAAAGGATTGTTCACAATGTGATGCGCAGGTTCTTACCTCTCATCTTAAACTCTCTCACATCTAAATCACACAAAACTAGAAAATAAATACTAACTAAGCTATCTCTAGAGAGCTAGATATTAATTCATGAGTAATGTAATATTGTTCACATTTTACGGAAAATCACAGATCACTATTCTTAGAACCAAACACATAAGCATAAATAAAGATATACATGACAAGGTAGCTCATCAACAGTTAAAACCTCCATTACTCATAGTTGAAAATATCACAGAATGTACTAGAGAAGATTCAGGAAAGAACATAAGTTCAGAAAGTTAGAACGCTCTCACAGTTAATGAAACACAGTCAAAAATGAAATATTTCCCCTTCAACATTGTTCATTTTATTACATTTGAACATTCCACACAGCACCTTCTCCAAAAGGTAAAATTTGCATTTTTTGATTGTAAAATGAAGTAGTTCCTCTTACAAAAATAGTTTACAAGTTTTCCAGGGAAAAAGCCCCTTGTAAACTCTAACTTTCCTATATTTAAACCAAATCAGCCAACCCCTTGGGCTTCCCCAACCGTGTGACCTTTGGGCTCCTCAAAACCATTTAATATCACCATTTTATCTTTTCCGTGAGTACTCATGATTCACTTCATGCGTTACGTTTTCAGATTTCAACTTATCAGTACTTAACAAAGAGGGATCCACTCGGTAACTGATGTATCTTTCCAAGCCTAGGATTTTGTCACCATCAATTCTACCTATTTTTCATTTGTCCTCCTTAAGATCCCATTGATTTCAGTACGAACTCTGCCTAACACTGTCCAGCCAATTTTCTGCTGCTTCATCTCCCAGCTATGCCTTTTTGCAGTAGTAATTTGTAAAAATCTCTTGAGTCTGTCCGCAATTAAATGACATTTATCATTGATTAGAATTGCATTTTCTTAATAAAATCAAACTACATCAACAAACCGACTAGTCATCAAAAGAGGCCCTGTACTGCGCTCTCATCATGAAAACCTTAACAAGCACCAAAACCACTGTCTTGTCCACACAGGGGTTTAAAACTCACAAAACGGCTGGAAGAGAAAACTTATCGACGACTTAAAACACTAAAACCTCAGCCGGGTAGTCTTACTCACAGCCGTGTCAATGGATCTCAAACAGGAAACGGGCTCCATGAGACCGTTAAGTTTATCGGAGCCGGAAGAGTTAGAACCTAAAAATTGGGTGAAAGAGTTCCGAATCGGTGAGCGAAAAGACATCAACGTCGAAAAATTATTGCATTACACAGCTGCAAGGTCGGAGGAGGAAATACTACAGACAAAGTGACGAAAACCCGACAAAGCATCGGTGGGCGGAGCGGTTATATGGAGGATACCTAGTTCGCTTGGGAGCCGCAAGGGAGGAAAAAGAACAAACTACAGTCTCCGATCCAAACCGTAACTTTTTCTATGGTGCAAGAGCAACGTAAAACATTAAATGTTCAGAACAAATTAAGGTCTCGTAACGGTCCAAAACTTGTTCCACTTCCAAAACAACGGCTTCACAAAAACCAAATACCTTAACTCAAATTTGACCAACCTTCGATAATATAAAGCAACAAAAATGAAAGCTCATGCAAAAATAATCTTATTTAAGCATATAACTGAAATTATTGAGCATATATAATATGGATAAACAAGAGCAAGTAATCTAACTTACCTACTTTACACCATTAATTTATTCAACCGAATCCTTGAATCCAAAAAACAAAAGCATCACAGAAATTGGAAAGAAATTGCAGTTACCACATTCACAGCATGACGCTGGGAATCCACTCAAACACATGCACTACATGGTATAGCCTCCAAAGCTTCTTTATTCACAATAAAAATATAGCAGTATTACAATGGCAACATCTCCTCAATCCAACTCTAACTATCTTGGAAGAGGCATCCTGACCTTTATTTATACAAAAAACAGGAGATCCAGCCGAGGGGGCACAAATCCCAAGGAGATAGACCACTGGAATTGAGGGAGAGTCAATCAATGCTGATCTAAAGCCGAATTGATCCTACTTGTCAATCAAGGGGTTGATTTAGTTGAGACATCAACCCACAGAATGACACATCAATCCATAGAGCTTCTAGGAGAGCCCACACATGTGGAGGAGAGAGAGAGGGCACAATTCGCCATAAAGGATGCTGAAGATCAACTCTGGATCACACTCCTTCATTCAAGGATTTGTCAGATCCAGTCAATCTGGTTCAGATATGACTAATTTCAATCAAATCGGCTAAGAATCCACCAATCTAGGATTTTGGATTTGCTCCATTATTCATCAATTTATTAATTAAAATAATTAATAATTGATTTTGGGGGTTTTCTGACCTGAGAGATGGAAAATCACTCAAAACCTGAAAAAAGTGGGTCCATGGGTTTACATGGTGCTCTTAGATTGAAAATGAGCACTTACATGACTGAAACTGATTATTTTTCCCACTTTTATTACAAAACCAATTTTTCCAATGAAACTATTAAAAAATACCCTAAGGTTTGGAAAAATTAAAATTTAATAAAAAACACTGAAAAAATAAAAAAATTGAAAAAACCTTGGGGGACTTAGACATGTTCATATGACTCGACCATGATGCCTAGAATGTTTATATATTGACACATAGACTCTAATAACCTCAATAGGCCTACATGCCAAGCCGACCAGCCCAACTTTGGAGGTATGGAGTGAAAAACTTAGAAATTGTCAGTCGTTTATTCAACAACCAATAACAACCAAGGGAAAGAACACCCTGGGCTGATCGGATTGACAAACAAATTCTAAGAGATCGAGTCTTTTACAGACACTATCATGCTAGAACATTTATTACAATTTCCCCATGGGGTATGAACATGTAATATAGTACAACAAGCACTTCCTAGAAGTACTTCCGAAGGTCTTCTGAAGTCTGAAAAAGTTATCCTTGTCCAGTTCACCAGGCTCACTTGATAAAAAACCACTAAGTACAACTTAGGTGGTAACACTATCCACCTTTTATTTACCTCCCTCACTATTCCTCCATTTATCACTCTCTCCCCCCCTTCTCCCCTAATCACTAGCCCTTCATTCCTTTATCCATTTCCCCTAACATGTCTCTCTCTCAACTTCTATCCCTCCCTACCTATCTCTTTTCACCCTCCCTCTTGATGCTTCTCTCTCTCAAAACCACACACACACTCTCTCTCTCCATTGCTTACCCCTCAACCCTCTATATTTAAAAATCTCTCTCTCTCTCTCTCTAGATATTTATATACATGTGTGTCCCTCCACCATCTCTCTCCCTATTTCTATCACTTCCCACCCCCTCACACATGCACACACCACCTATCCCTCCCTCACTATATCTTTGTTTCACTCTATATCCATCCTTCCCTCACTACCCCTCCTCCCTCTCTATCTTATTCTCTCTCTCTCTCTCTCTCTCTCTCTCTCTCTCTCTCTCTCTCTCTCTAGGTTTCAACTTAGCCCTTCTCCTCAACCATGTACTTCATTACAACCCCTATTCTTTGTTTTATCATGTCCCACTCCCATCTCTTCAATCCCCTCATTCTGTTTCTCTCATCCAACACACCCTATTCCTCCTCTAATCCTCCATATCCACCTTTTCATTCACCAATCCTTTCTCTCATCAAAAAATCACCCACGTTTTCCCCTCAACCTGATCCCCATTCATCACTTAAGTCTCATGTACTTATTTTAACCCTCTACGTCTTCAACATCTCTTCTCCTCTTAATAGTTCTCTCAAACCCCACTCCCCTTCACCTCTATAACTCATCATGTTCCTATTCCCTGCATCTTTCTCCACTTGAACTTACAAAATTTTTCTAGGCCTTTGACCTTTCCCCATGCCCTCTCAACTATTAACCATACTCAGTCAAACTTGCAACATCCTCCTAGGCCATTAACCCTTCTTCACTCTGTCTCAAGTAGTAAGCATTCCCACTGAAACTTCCAACATCCTCGTAGGCCCTTCACCCTTCCACACCCCCTCTTAACTATTAACCATACATTTGATTTCTTGCATATAGTGCTAGCATTGTTTCTCTATGTAACGCACATGTGTTATAGAACTACATAATGCATGTGCGTTTTATAGTTATATAACACGTGGAAGAAATCTGCCAGAGTCAGGTCATGACTGAAAAGAAGAAGGTGTGGAAGAAGAGGCATCCCCTACAGAAGAAGAATTGTGAATAGAGCAGCCAAAAGCTCTCCAATTAAGAGCTCCCCAAGAAGGAACAACTCTATCTCCGTTGAATCTGCATACCCGGATACAAACTATTGTCAAAGAGGACCTCCGACTAAGAGGTGGTGACTTTGGTATATGGAGCTAACTAGACAATGAGACATACACTAGAAGACACCTCATTATACGTTGACCACAAGAAGGAAATTGGGTTACCTTTTAAGTGGTACCCTCCAACCTAAGTATCCACTTACTTTTACCGACACATGAAGGAGCACCCGCCCTACCAAATATAGCTTTGGAGGACACATAACATTCAGAACTGTGAAAAGGTAACTACAGTTGGACATTGATAGAAGAATTTGAAATCAACCAACTGCTGGTCAAAGATGAAACGAAAAAAACAACCAATGGAGACGAAAGTTCCATCGACGATAGTTCTGCAGAGAGGAATAAGCAAATAAGCCCACCACTGCCACCTTCTGAAAGCAGCGACAGTGATTCTGACATGGGTCATGGGTCAGCACACATTCCTCTATATAAGGGGGATGAGGACTCCAGACGACACTGGTTCGTCTATGAGTCGACTTGGAAGGCTAACCAAGTTACAGACGAAGACAAGAAGATGGCACAGTTCGTCGGTGCCTTGAGGAAAAGGGCATTAAATTGTTATATGACCTTTTCTGAAAGACAACCTCGAGCAACCAAAGCTGAGATCAAAGCGCAATTTCTATAATTTTTCAAAACTCTAGATGCAAAACATCTGGTAGCAAAGAAATTAAAAACAACATTGCAGTAGCCAGAAGAAACCATCCGCGACTATGATAAGAAATGGAAATACCTTCTTAGCCAACTGGACTATGTTATAGATGAACAATTATTAAACTAGTGGTTTCTTGTAGGTTTATCTCAGAAAATCCATCGACACATAAGTCTGGAGATATTCAAGTCTTACGAAGATGTGCTTACAAAATCTCTCCAAGTGGAAATGGATGAGGACATTCCAGCATACTCCACTGATCACAGACTAGAAGAATAGCTTCAGATCGTGCAGAAGTCTCTAAAAGAACTAAACCTCAAAAGTTAGGATATTTGGTGCACGAAGTGCTCGACGACCGGACATTCAAAAGACAATTGTCAACAGGAAACCAGCCAATAGGATGTTTGATTTGTACAGACAAAAAAAATTTGTGACATTTTCCAAGAGCATGGAGACCACTCGACAAAAGAACGCCCGTTCAACATAAAGAACAGCAAGGCATCTTGGTGTGCAATCTGCGAAACTAAAAATCATAACACAACCGAATACCATCTGAACCTGAAGAACTGATAGAATTATCATACAGTCTACCACACCACTACAGTTGCGCAAAATAATGACCAAAACAACTTACCAAATGATCAAAACAATCAGAGATATGAAGGTACAAGATATGAGCACCGGTATGACAATCGGCGTGGAGGCTACGGAGGTCGAGGTCGATTCTCTGGAAATTGAGAAAACCAACCATGTCGACCCATCCAATGCTTTACATGTTATAATGAGGGACATCGGTATGCAGACTGTCCATACAAGGACAAAACTGACCTCAAATTTTGTACTCATTGTGGAGTAGGGGATCACTCACTAAAGGATTTCCCTACAATGCTAGAAAAAATAAATAAAAAGAAAAATGTTAATGTCTTGTCGTGTGTGCAAAAGAATGATGTACTAAATACAAATAATTTTCATATTGTAACCCGATAAGGGACAAAAACAGGAAGTGATAACCCAAGGATCAACAAAATAAAAGAGAAAAATGTCTACCCTGGTCCACTTAAAGAAAAACAAACATATAAAGAGGCAACAAATGTATTCAAAGAATTTGCACGACAGGGAGAGGCTAATGAAAATTAACATAACACAATAAAAGAATTAATACAACTCGTACAAAAAGATAACTCAGTATCTCAGTTCATCGACTTGCTATATGAAATAAAACACAACAACATTGAAAAACAAACAAAGAATATCTGCAGTTTAAACCCAAAAGATAAAAGTGATGCTCACCCACTTGTCGACCTGGAAATTGAAGGATACCATGTCTGACAAGTAGTGCTCAACTTTGGATCATAAGTAAACATCATGACTCATGACATTTGGGAATAAATGGGCAGACCTCAACTATATGAGTCAGGTATATACCTAAAACTAGCCGACCAAGGCCTAATTGAACCTATTGGAATTTGGAAAAACATTGACACAAATATAAAAGGAATCTCGACCAAAGTCGACTTTGAAATGATTGACCCTAAGGAAGGATCGAGTTCCTTCCCAATGTTAGTCGGTCGACCTTGGGGTCGGAAGATGAAAGAATCGATATCCCTGGACAAAGAGAGGATCAAATTAAAACGAAATGACAGAAGGTCATTGTACCTATTCATCCATCTCAAGGAGAACCTTGGACTGAACCTATCGATGAAGAAGTTGACATCCGACAACTTTATCAAATACAAAACAATGCAGATTATACAGAACCTAATATCTACGGAGAACTTCATTTAGGAAACCAAGACTCAGTCGGTTATAATTCAGATGCAGAATTATATGATTGGGAAGTCTAGAATAATGAAACACAAGCAAGAGGGTGTTGGACTATAAAAAAAGTACAGAAAAATCCCACCCAACAGTGATTTATAGTGTCCATTGTCCCAAAAATCTTTGAGAAGAAAATTAGGGAATACCCTACTTTCAAACTTACCAATGTAAATACTACACAAGTACCAAGATATAAGGAAAGAGAAGCACCAGTCATGCACTTAGAACAAGTTTCAAAAAATATTGGCGAACATGGTTGACTACAAAGTTTAGTAGAAACTTTTATAGGACAAGCTGCTAGATGGTGGGATACCCACTAGACAAGACTGCAGACTTGGACAACAGCTTCAACTTTCTTTGTAGAAAGATTTGCAGGAAAGAAGTTAACCAAACAGGTTCAGATACCTATATTCATTGAAGGACAGAATCCAGAAGATCATATTAAGACATGTGAAAAAGAATGGAGAAAACATGGATACAAGGATGAATGAACATGGCCACACCTGTTTCCATCAACCCTTGCCGAATTACCAAACAAATGGTATAAAATGGAAGAATCTAGCGGTGAAACCTTCCTATGGCATGAACTCAAAGAAAATTTCATTAAAGATTTCAACTTTATCCCACAAAATGAAAACTTGGTCGAAACAACAAAACAGATTAAAGAATTTATACAATCGAAAGGAAATAAACCCTTAAAACATAACCGAGAGACAATGACTTGTAACAATATACAAACTGGGAAAATACCATAGTCAACAAGACTACAGTTAGAAAATGAAAATACAAAAGGGAAAAGCTTCAGATGGAAATCAAACCATGTCAAAACGACCAAACCTATTCGTACAGTATTCAAAGTTGAAACAACTGACCAAGATGATACCGACAAAATGACTGCAGTTGACTTTCCTACCACATTCTCACAGTTTATGGAAGGAAATCGACCAATCAATGAAGCCAAAGCTCAAGAATGGATAGATGCTAAAGTCAAAACCAGAGAAGTCGACATCTCAAATGATGGTCGACCAAAAATGGCCAAGATTGGAGACTATTGGGATGAAGAATAGACCATGGAAGTAGTGAACCTATTAAAAGAGTTATAGGATGTATTTACCACAGATTATACAGATCTCAAAGGTTTAGTCTATGAAATGGGAGAAATGAAGATTGACACTAAAATTGATGTTCGACCTGTGAAGAAAAGGCCATATAAGCTAGCTCACAAATACAAAGAGATAGTCAAAAAAGAAATTGATAATATGCTTGCAGCAGGAATCATCTATCCTATTGACCCATCAGAATGGGCAAGCCCAATGGTTGTACAACCTAAGAAACCTGATCCGACCAAACTAAGAATTTGTGTCGACTTCAGAGAATTAAATAAAGTGACACTAACAAACCCATTTCCAACTCCTTATGCAGATGAAATCTTAAATGAGATTGCAGGACATGAATTCTACTCATTTACAGATGGATTCTCAGGTTATAACCAAGTGCCAATAGCTAAAGAGGATAAGAAAAAAACAACATTTGTATGTGAATTTGGCTCATTTGCTTACAAGGTTATGCCTTTTGGATTAAAAAATGCACCTGCAGTATTTTCTAGAATTGTTGTCAAAACATTTCAAGAATATATTTACAAGACCATGGTCGTATACTTTGATGATTGAACAATATACTCCATGTTAAAGGATCATTGCAAGTGGCTAAGACTTATGTTGGAAATATGTCGACAAATCCAATTAGCCTTAAATATCAAGAAGTGTATATTTGTCACCCCTATAGGGATATTATAGGGATATTGCTAGGGCACATTGTTTGTAAAGAAGGTATTAAGGTCGACTTTGCAAAAATCAAAATTATCCTCGACCTAAAACCACCAGTAAACCCAAAACAAGTTAGGGTGTTTCTTGGCCACACAGGCTATTACAGAAAATTCAAAAGATATTATTCAGATATGACCTATCCACTTGAAGAACTATTAAGGGAAGATAAAGAGTTCAACTGGACAGAAGAGTGCCATTTATCATTTGAAAAATTAAAAAGAAAACTAGTCAAAGAACCAATCCTAAGGTTTCCAAACTAGTTGATCAAATTTAATATTCATGTTGATGCATCAGGTCTAGCAATAGGAGCAATCTTAACTCAACCAGGAGATGATGGAATGGATTATCCTAGAGTTTACAGTAGCCGAAAATTAAACAAAGCTAAAATAAATTATTCTACAATAGAAAGAGAAGCATTAGGAATGGTATTTGCACTACAAAAATATCGACATTATCTTCTAGCTAACCCATTTATATTCTATCATGACCATCACACACTTAAGTACCTTGTCAATAAACCTCTACACCACGAAAGGATTTGACGATGGCTACTTCTATTTCAAGAATTCAAATTCGAAGTTGTTGTTAAACCAGGTAAGTTAAATGTCGGTCCCGACCATTTATCCTGAATCGACACAGGAGAGGAGCCGACAGGAGTTGAAGATGACTTACCTGATGCACATCTATTTTGGATAGAAGCCGTCCCAACAGAGTTAAAGGAAATAACCCAGTTCTTAGAAGATGGACAAGCACCAGAAGGAATGAGTACAAAGAAGAAACAAATCCTAGCTATGAAAGCTACACCATATAGTCTTATAAATGGATTTCTTTACAAGATGGGATTAAATGACATCCTTAGAAGGTGTGTACTGGAACATGAAAGAGACAACATTATGCATGAAGCACATTATGGACCTGCATGAGGACATTTCCAAGTAGACACAACTGCAAAGAAAATCCAACAGTCAGGGGTATGGTTGCCAACACTTCACAGAGATTGCAAAAATTTTGTAAGTCATTATGATAGATGTCAACGACTAGGTCGACCCATGCCTAGCACAGAAATTCCTTTGATATCAATAAACCCAAGTTTGACATTTGAAATTTGGGCCATAGACATCATAGGACCATTTCCTATACTAGCAAAAAGGACATGTGCGAGGTATATCATAACTGCAGTCGATATGTAACCAAATGGGTAGAGGAAGAACCAGTCGACACATGTTCTAATAATATAACTGCTAAGTTTATCTATGAGAATATAATCACCAGATTTGGATGTCCACTAACCCTAATTAGCGACCAAGGAACGCACTTTATCAATATAACTATCAAAATCCTAACCGACCAGTTCCAAATTGAACATCGTGAGAGTACAACATACCATCTTCAGTCGAATGGAGCAATTGAAGCATTTAATAAAACATTAACAAAAGGATTAACAAAAACATGTAATGTTGATAAGGACAACTAGGATGAGAAAATACCCATAGTATTATGTGCATATCGAACAACAAATAAACGCTCGACCGACCAAACCCCCTTTCGACTAGTCTATGGACAAAAAGCAGTAGTTCCATTACACTTCCGACAACAGACACCTATTATTGCAGAGGTCCTACACGTCGATGTCGAACAAGGAAGAAAGGACCGACTGCTACAACTGAGTAAACTAGAAGAACACCGACTACTCATGATGCAACATCAAGAAATTCAGAAACAACAACAAAAATCATGGCACGACAGAAACATAAAAAAAAACTTGCCGGTGGGAGATGTAGAAATTCAGGCCTGCAGTAGATTAATTTCACCCACAACAATTAACAATTGATCATGCAAAATTATCAACAATGGAGACTGAATATGGATCTGTAA